>CM029023.1:35467361-35717360 GCA_016801055.1 Panax notoginseng
TTGTTTTTAAAGAAAATTTTCCAAATCAGTCTACTAGACTCACATAACATTAAATAGACAATTTACTATTTAAAATTTTTTTAACACATATCATAATAATAATGCATTTATATTCATATACCAATCTTCAGTGTCTCACATGATTAATACAGGTATATTCTTATAAATACTACTATCCCATTTTAAACACAAAAGATGGGATTAACTCAAAATGATACTTCCCTACAAACACAAATAGGGATACTACCTAACTACCTACTACCTCACACCTGCTGAGGTTTACATCAACATAAAACCCTATTACACAAAAGGGGTACTAATGCCTCTATCTACAACTAGTCCACAGCATAATCATCACTGGTGGCCCTGCTGGGTCACCTGAACAGGCTCCGGGGGAACCACCCCTCCATAGCTCTACGTCGAACGGATCGACTCGACTCTCCTATCTCGAACTGCGCCCTCCTAGTCCCACTGCGCTGGCCCTCATACGCTGTGTCTAGCGCCAGTCCTAAAGTCTCGGCCCTGACCTTCATGGCCTGCAGTTCTAACTCCAATTGGTCCACCCGCTGGGCTGACTCATAAAATGCCTCCTCCACGCGAATCTTGTCTGCAATCTCCATGTCAAACTCGCCCCGCATCGCCAGATGCTCTATACTCAGCTCTCCGAACTTTGCCTTTTCATGCTCTAGCTGTACCCTCAGCATCTCAACTTGCAACTGGGACTCATCCAACTTTCCCTTCTGCTCGACTACCTCCATATGGGCTTGATAAGCCGCCTCCTTGTATTGACCTTCTGTGAACTGAAGTGTGTGGTTTTCAACCTCCAGTTCTCCCACCCTGCCTTCCAATTGATTGATTCTCCTCAACAAATCCCCTATAAGAGGACCCTGAGGGGCTTCTTCCGTAACCTCACGCTTAATGACCTCCTGATCTACTGAGTGACTGTCCTGGCGCTCGTCAGACATCCTACAATCACCATAAATAAAACCAACATCAGTACCACAATAAAATATATTCATTGATAAAATGAAATAATATTTTATTAAGTACAACACAAACTCGATAAATTTCCACAATCCATCTCCTAACATACTCTATAAGAGTTTTCTACTAAGGTTATAACCTAGGTTTCGCATTTCTAATGTTTATAACCTACAGCTTTGATACCAACCTGTGACGCCCCCAAATCCAGGTTCTCTAACCTCAGATTCGGTGCTCACGATCTATCATCATCATAAGCATTCTATAACTATTACGAAATAATAAACATACATTGTTCATTATAATAAAGTTTCCATAGCATGGTCCCAAGGTCTTCTTAACCTTAACTTAAACACACCATTCATATTACAAAAGGTTTACATAAGAACTTCCATTAGATAATAATAATTAATATTCATTCCAAACTATTCCTGGATCTTGCCCTTGCCTTTGTCCTTCGTATTGGATCCTTCAGGCTTAGCTGAAATAAATGTCATGATATAGCAAGGGTAAGCAACTAATTTGCTTAGTAAGTTTATATACAAGGGAGATATATCATGACTAGAAAGAAGTTTTGCTTTCAATGTTCAACAATAATATAAGGTTGTGAAGGAACATGAATTAATAATCAACAATTGAATATTCGAATAATTGAATAATATGAACTGAGTGGTTTTGAGATAACCATGAACATTTGCCAAGGTTCTCAGTAATTTAAACTGGACCTCTTAATAAGTTTTAGTATTCAAGGGGATCAGCCTTTCATACCCCGTGATTTATGCATAAACACTTAATATTCCGGCATCGATATCATGCCTTAATCAAATTCGTCCTTTTCTCAGTCAAGAGTTCTTATCATATCAATTTAATAAGAACAGCTTTTTAAAATACATTTGATTTAACAAATTTAAACATGCTTGATCTAGCTGATACAATTAGCATAGATCTATCTCATAAACAGTTCGTAAATGAAAGAACTTTAATTTAATTCACAGTTCAATACTAATAGAATAGGAATTCAATTGAACAAAGTACGAATTTCAATAATCAATATAGATGTGAATAATCATCAATAATTATTCACTAACATGCTTTGAAAATAATAACTCGAGTTTGAGTTAGGACACTTGCCTCGTCTGTAGATTACGGCTACGTAATTAATTTATATCCACTATGCAGTTAAATTATCTTCCTTTGAGAGACCTATAGTTAATCTTTCAATTAGTCATAGTATAACATTAGATTATGTAATCACATAAATATTATGCATTATATTTAGTTCTTATAAACATCATCATGTCTTGATAATGTTACTATAACCACATAATATTCTTGATCTTGATAATATTTAATTCACCTCTTAGTATTATTAGTTCCCTAATAATATTTTCATTTGCTTACTAATATTATTAACATCTTAATAATATTTTAATACCTTACTAATATTATTAATCCTCTTAATAATATTTTAATTAATATTATTACTTTAATAATATCTTACTTATGCTTTAGTATCATTAATCATTTAATATTATTAATCATTTAATAATATTTTATTCATTTACTAATATTATTAATCATTTAATAATATCTTATTCTATTACTAATATTATTAATTATTTAATAATACTTTAATCATTTATCAATGCTTAAATCAAATATTATTAACCATTTAATAATATTTTAAAGAAATTTTATCTTTAATATTTTTATTTACTTATCACTATCATATTCTAATATTATTAATATCATAATAATATTCTAATAATTTATTGGATTAATAAATAATTTATTCTAATTGTTCATCATTTATTAAACCTCTTATTTAATATCCATAAAAGGTCATAAATAATATTTATTATCATAAATTACCAAAATGCTCTAAGATAGTCATGATATGATATATTATGAGTATTCAAGCATAAAAATCACCTTTTTCTTATTAAAGACATCATTTAACTATTTATTTCCTTTTATTCATAACTTAACCATTTTTAGGAAAAATAGTAAACTTACTCCAAAAATTCTCAGCTTCTGTACTTTGACACAATATGAACCTATAAGGATCCCCAAATTTTTCTGGAATTTTAGAAATTGATCTACTATTTTTAAAGTTCCCAAAACACTCGGATCTTGCTTTATTTTTAATAAATTGAGTTTTGCTCAGAAAAATCTGAAATTTTCAGGGTATGTTCTTCTAACATATATGAACCTACTGTAAAAATTTCAGAATTTTTCAGTGTATACACAGTGAGATATTCGACGGTAAAGTTTTAGGAGTCCTTTACGGAAATAGTCATTACGCACAATCTATAACTCGAAACGTGTCCGTTCTTTTTCCTACACGTAGATAACTTCTCAAGGTACCTCTGTGAATTTTCCCAGATTTTTAAGGGACATGAAGCTGTCCGAAACAGACCCAAGAAAAATAGGACAGAAACTATTTTAGGGTTTTTGAACCCTTAACATTCTAAGTGCGCTATTTTGGGGAAATCAGCTCCAAAGGATTCAAAACTTGTTAGATTTGTGTTCTATCACTTGGGTTTACTAGATAACTCATGCATCTAGCACCCCCCTTCGACGGATCACAAATCTAAGTTGGAAAACTTGAGTTACACAAGATTTAGTGGAAGAAAACAAGAGTTTTCACCCTTGGAGAACATATGCTCATATTCTTCCTCTAAGCCTTTGATCTAACACTCAAAATACTTAGTTCTATACATTATGATATGTAGGACTAGGGTATCTTGAGTATTTTTTCATAACCCCAACAAAACTCAAGCTAAAGAAAAAAAAAACAAAGTAGAAGAAGAAAATGAAGGTTATGTTATACCTTGATTTAATGGCAACCTTCCTTGATTTACCAAAGTAAGTGATGAACTTTGGATGCATTAACAAACTAGCACTCCTCTCTCTCTATATATATGGCCAAACCTCTCTCTCCTTTCTCTCTCTAGAAGTGGCTAGCTTGGGAGAAATTATAAGAGGAAGAATGAGAGAAGAAATGAAATGAAATGAAAAGATGAAGTAAAAGGATACTTACAAAAAATATAGATACACTTAGTGTATCTAGCTATTATCCCCCATACTTTCTTTAACCAATGGATAGAAGCTTTGTCTTATCACTTTAATTAGTCTAATCATGATTAAGGATGCTTAATAAAGTGGCAACCAATGGGAGCTTGACAACCATGTCCTTTTGTGTAAGAGTTACTACAAATGGACCTTGCTTAGCTTAATTAGTTGCCTTAAAAGGCTAATGTGGCCAGCCATATTTATGCCCACTAACTCCTTCATTTAGCTTTTATTTTAATGCATAAATTAGATAAATCAAATGTCTAAAATACCCTTAATCAAGTGGGCTAAGTTTGGGCTTGCATTTATTTCTTTTGGGCTTCTCCTTTAATTGTTTTGGGCTATGTAATAAACATAGTCTAACTATTTTAATATATGTTACCCAATTTAATTATTTAGGGTTTCCATTCCTAATCTTATGAAATTTAATTACCTATACATGTGACTTTAGCTCATAACCTAATTAGGTTCACAAGAATTAGGTTTAAAATTATTAGTCACTTGAAATAATAAGATTATCCACTTAAGTTAGTATACATTTTAAATACTAACATCTCCTTATTACCATAACCCTTAGATTATTTAATTGTCTCACCTAATTTATAATTAGGTTACGAGGCTTTCATTTTTAATGAAACCTATAAATGTATATATCCATAACTATAACATACATGTTAATTGACCCATGCACCATTTCACATATGTTGTCACATATTAAATCACTGTATAACACAAAGTTTTTAAATATTAATAATGTATATACATATATAGTGACTTAAAATTCACGGTTATTACATTATCCGAAAGAAAATGGTGAGTGTTTGCGGGTGGATATCATGGATGAATTAGTTAATCACAAGTTTAGTGAAAATTATTTAGAGGACCAACTAGAATCCGTTTTGTTCGGAATGGAAGACTATGGTATTGAGGATGAAATTGAGTATGTCAAATGGCTAGATGCATTACCTTCCACCCGGAAAAATAATCAAGCCTTCGACACTCTTGATAGGCCTGAAACGGAAGGAAAAAAGTTCAAACCATCGATAGAAGAGCCACCGATATTGGAATTAAAATCGCTACCATCTCATCTACAATATGATTATTTGGGAAAAGATGCTGCCTTTCCAATCATTGTTTCGATAGAGTTAACTGACACGCAAAAAGAGAAGCTGCTAAGGGTATTGCGAGAGTTCAAAACAGCGATCGGATGGACTATAGCGGATATTCGAGGAATTAGTCCATCATTTTGTATGCATAAGATCTTATTGGAAGACGGAGCAAGACCAACCATTGAGCAGCAAAGAAGGCTAAACCCCATCATGAAGGATGTGGTGAAAAAGGAGATCATAAAGTGGTTGGATGCCGGCATTATTTATCCAATCTCGGACAGTTCATGGGTAAGTCCTGTATAGTGCATACCAAAGAAAGGGGGTATGACAGTGGTGAAGAACGAAGCTAATGAGCTCATCCCCACTAGAACCGTTACAGCATGGAGAGTATGCATGGATTATCGCAAACTAAATAAAGCCACTCGCAAGGATCACTTCCCCTTACCGTTCATTAATCAAATGTTGGATAGGTTAGCGCGACATCAGTTCTACTGTCTCTTGGATGGATATTCTGGGTAAAATTAAATTGCCATAGCCCCGAAAGATCAAGAAAAAACTACATTCACATGCCCTTACGGTACGTTTGCCATCCGTCGTACGTCTTTTGGTCTATGTAATGCACCGGTAACTTTTTAACGGTGCATGATGGCGATATTCTCAGATATGGTCGAACAGAATTTGGAAGTATTCATGGATGACTTCTCCGTGTTCGGTGATAGTTTTGACTTATGCTTAAAAAATCTGGTCTTGGTGTGATGCCCCCAAATCCGGGTACTTGAAACCCGAACTTGGTGCTTCACGATACCATTTCTATGAGCGGAATAATACTAATAATAATAACAATAATATAAAAATCAATTTAATTTACATATTCATCAGAGTCTGAATCCCAAGTACGTAACCTTTAAACATTCATTACAGCCCATGATAGATAATTAATATCATACTTGTCTTAATAATATCAAACTAATACATAAACTACCATAAATCTTATTTGGTTAGCTTTCCTTCCCCTTTGTTTCTGCATGAGCTTTCTGGTTCTTCACACTTGGCTGAAAATATTTAAATTAAGCAAGGATGAGCATTTGAGTGCCCAGCAAGTAATAATAATTACATATATAAGCTGAAAGAATTTAAATATTTTCTTTATAATACCCTTCTACAATGGTTTCAATAGTTGTGAAGTAATCTGTACCAATAATAATAATAACATAACAATCATCTTTCAAATTTTTGAAACTACTTAATGACTATAACTAGGGTTCAGGTGACATACTATGCACATTGTTTTCATTTTTGAAAAGGTTAAACAGAAATTCATCTGCAAACCGTCATAACTTACGGGCATAGGGGTGATCAGCCCGTTGTACCCTGCATTGATCAATACTACATACAAGAATGTGGGTATCGTTCACTCTGTCCGCCTTGGGCGCATAAAAGTTTTCCCGTGTAGGGATGTTCATACTTGTCTGGGTTCCAAATCAGAGGTTTTATCTTGTTTAACAATAATCTATAATTCAACATATACATATACGGGTAATTGACAAAGGGATATCAACATGCGATTAAATACAATGATTATCTAAGTGGGGATACTTGTATAACCATTTATAGAAATTAACGAACAGAATATAAATCTTAATTATCATATACTAACATGTTGATAATCAATAAGCGTATATAATATAAAGTTAATAATCTGTACAGTAATAATAATATAATTCACAAATATTCTTACTCATGTCCATTGCATAAAAAAAATGCAAAGGTAAGATACTTGTCTGATGCGCTGCTTACAAATTGCAACTTAGTTTTATCTTTTATCTCACGACCTATCATTAATAAAATCGTTCGTTCGATTAGAACAATATACTATAACACATAGTTCTACATTTCGCAGTCAGCACATAACCTAATCACATTATTACCCATGTTTAACAACCATTGTATCACAAATAAATACATATCTAATCAAAATATCTAAGTCCAGATTAATTTCTGAAACATGTCGGTGTACCGACGGCTTTATCGGGTAATTATCGAGTCTAAGACTCTGTCCTATAACTTAGTATCAATCATATTATCTTTAAATGACTTATAACAATTTTAAAACATTTATTTATAATTTATCATGAATTTTAAAACATCTAAATCATTATTAAATAATTTAAATATTAAACAATTCTATTATCATTAATATTTAATTAATATTAAACTATTAATGAAATCATTTCCAAAATATTAAAGTTATTTATAATAACTTAGAATATTTTTTAAAGTATTAATATTACCCTTAAATGATTTTTAACATTTAAAATCATTTTTAAATAATTGTTATTAATATTAAATTATTAATGAAATTATCCTTTAAATATTAAAAGTTATATTTTATAACTTAAAATATCTATAAACACTTTATTTTCATTTAAAATAATTTTTCTAATACTAAAATCATTTTTAAACTCAATTATTTAATATAATTATTAAATAATTTTAATATCATTAATAATAATTAATTAATGAAATTTACATTTAAATATTGAAAGTTATATTTTATAACTTATAATATTTTTAAATACCTTATTATTATTTAAAATAATTTTTAATATAATAAAATCATTTTTTTATTAATTTATTTAATTCATTTAGTAAATAACTTAAATATCATTAATATTAATTTATTAATGAATTTCATCACAAAATATTAAAAGTCATTAAAAATAACTTAAATTATTTTCTTATATTATAATATAATTTTAAATGATTTTTCAAGTATTAAAATTATTTTTAAATAATTTATTTAGTATTATAATTAAATAAATTAAATACTTTTAATATTCTAAAAATAAAAAATATTTATGAAATATATTAAAAATAATTAAAAACTAATTTTTGAAATTTAAAATAATTTTTAATAATTTATTTGGTATTTTTAATAATAAAAACTATTTTTTCTATTTATTTAATAATTTCTGAAAAATAAAATACTATTTGTCGCTAAAGACCGCCTATAGCGACAGAACCGTCGCTATAGGTGTTCTTCACGTTCTTCATACAAACCTAGATATTCATACGCAGTTTCGAGGGGCTCTACTTGATCATCAATGATTTAGTGTGTGTTGTGTTTCTAGAGATGTTGTTTGTCAGATCATGTAGTACTAATACAAGACTACAAGATCTAACAACAATCAAGTTCATACCACACATAACCAAAGAGATCTAACCCAGCAAAGTAGCTGTCAGAGGTTGTTCTTCATTTCTAGGTTACCCAGAAATGAAGAACAGTTCATGTAGCCTACTTTGGGCTTCCACAACTAATGATATAAGTGTTGTTTTTGTGATCGAAGAGTTATAGTGTGTAGATAACATGTAAGGCTACAACTCTATTACATAACATCGATCTAAAAACAATACAACAAGAAGATCTAGTCCGGTCAAAGTCTATCAGAAATATTGTGCCTACGGTTTCTGGGTTTTCCAGAAACGCTCAATCAGTGACGAGTGGTCTACTTTGACCAGCTACTCTGATCGATGTATTGATGTTATGAAGGGTCTATAGACATGGATCTAGAGTCTATCTAACATACTAAAACATGAATGCGATAACAAGAACAAAACAACATACCCCGGACAGATCTGGAGCCTTAAAGATTTTGTCAGGCTCTGATTTCACACTTTCTGGGTTACCCAGAAAGTTACGGTCATGCTCGGTCAACTCATTTTGACCACGAATATCTGACTATCTAAGCATGATCTGGTTCTAATACAAGTTCAAGATCACATATCTCACATCATACAACAAGATAAAATATTTAACTAACAAAAACTCATAACAACCAAAGATCTAAGATGACTGACATTTGACTGTCAGACACAAAATAAACTTTTCTAGATTTTGTAAAATACTAAATCCGAGCCTCTAGATGTTATGGATCTAACATCTAGCAACCCAGATCACCCATAGACACTACTAACAACATATTCTAACACTCAAACATAACATCTAACAACAGAAAATTGGACAGATTTTTGAGTAGGGTTTAATACCTTTCTTTGATAAATTTTGATTTCTATCTTCTTGATCTGTTACTGGTATGCATGGGGCTGGTCTTGGGATCTGATCTAGCAAATATTTTTGTGGGTTTTAGAGAGAGAGGCTCAAGGATGTGAGTTTTGCAAAAATAAGCTAACAAATGAGCTTTTTCTCTCTCCTAATTTATTTATATACTTAGATCCAATGCATCTAGGCTTGCAAGGTGGCAATAAGGATAAGCTTGGATGAGTTTTAGGCATGTGCTATAATCTAGGGTGATGACTTGCAAGATATGGGAAGATTTACAAGAAATCTTATTAAAATAAATCCAAAAAGGGTATTTTAGTAAAATAACAAAATAATTTAAGGGTATTTTTGCCCATGATGCTTGAATCTAGGTTAAAATCAATAGATCTTAAACCTTAAGGTTTCCCAAATAATTTCTAGGGTTTGAAAAATTAAGATTAAAGTTCAACAAAATTTTAATTAGAACTTACTAATTAAAATTTAGGGTTTTTAAAATAATTAGGGTTTTCTAAAAATTTATTTAGGGTTTCTAGAATTTTAATTAGGTTTTAACTAATTAATCACTTAATACACAACATAAAACATATAACGCAGTGATATAACAATCTTAAACTCATAGTTGATTTTCCAATTAAGGTTTCCCCCAGTAAAATTTGGGTTTAATCAATTAATAAAAGGGTTTTAAAATTAAACACCATAATTTACCAATCATCATCAATACGTACATACAGTACATATTTATAGAACTGAAAAATCAAAATATAATTAATATTATATTGTTATTCTCATTCCTTGACAATAATCCAAAATTAGGGTTTGGATTCCATATCTGATTTATTCTTCGTATTTAACCTTAATAATTAAGGTAAAATAATTAACTTACTAATCTGTACCAAAATTCATATAATAAAATAATTGTTATAATTATTCTAAAAAAACTCACTCCATATATTATTTAAATAATATATGAATATATTTTCATGGAAAATAGTTAATAAAAACATTTCCACTATAAATTAATTATTATAAGAATATACTTTATAAAAATCAATAATTCTAAAATAACTTTATTTGTAAATATTTATGTAATAAATATATTTTTATTTACCACATAATTACATATACACATTATCTTGTACAAATCCTCATCCTTAAATAAAAAAAATTATACACAAAATTTCTGATTTATTTATATAGAATATATCGGGTTGTTACATTCACCCTCCCTTATAAAGATTTCGTCTCCGGAATCACCGTTTTAAAACCTATACATACACGGGTACATAGCCCACATACTCTTCGCAAGTAGATCTCGACCAACTTTGATCGAACTGATCTTTAAATATTCATATAAAGCTTGTTTTTCTGATTAAACGGGAACTTGATTTCTAAAAGAACTCAAATTCCTCCCTCAAAATTTTTTCAGAAATAATTTACTATATATATGAAAATAATGTATATAAGAAAATAAAAGTTATACGAATAATACCTGGAGTTTCAGTACCAGCTACTGCCGTATCCTGGACTGTCATATTGTAGACCCTTGCAGTAGATTTTGTTAGCTTGCTCGATGACGTAGGTCTCGTGATTGCCAAAGTCCCGCTGCCAGTGCCAGTGTTCACACTACCTACCTCCACCCTCCTCTTCAGACAATCCTTCACCCTATGTTCTGTCGATCCGCACAGAAAACATCCACTATTCATCCTAGGATTGGGACAGTTGGGAGAGATATGGCCCTCCTGCTTGCACTTGTAGCACACGAACTTCCCCTTCAAACAATCTCCAGAGTGGTTCTTTCCACAAGTCTTACACGGCACAGTCTGTTTCTTCATACCTTCTTGTTTCACCTGCACACTTCCAAAACTGCTCACCTTCCTCTTGCTACTATCACCCCTATTCCCACTATTAATTTCAACCTTCCCAGGTCCTTCGATCTTACCCTTATTCTTTCTCTCCTTGTTGTAAAGGCTCATGGCCTCACTTCCCTCCTCAGCTATAATCGCTTTCTCCATGAGTGCTATAAATGTAGGGATCTGCAACACTGCCACCTTGTTGTAAAGCCAGGGTTTCAATCCCAGCTCAAACCTTCTCGCTTTCCTAGCCTCCGTATCAACTTGATGCGAAGCGAACCTAGCCAACTCATTGAACTTGGCGGCATATTCGGACACTGTCATGTTTTCCTGCTTCACCTCTAAAAATTTAACCTCCATCCTCGCCTGCATACTAGGTGAAAAATAATTCTCGAAAAACAAGGTTTTAAACCTATCCTATATGACTACACATTCTCATGCCCTCGTCTGATTCGCTTCCCACCAAAAATTTTCCTCACCCTTCATCATGTAAGTGGAAAAAGCGGTCTTTTGCCCCTCCGCTACCCTAGCTATTACAAACGCCTTCTCAATTTCGTTAACCCAAGTTTAGGCTTCAACAGGGTCAGTTGTACCTCTAAATTTTGGCGGTCCTACAGCCTTAAAGTCTTTGAAGTTAGCTAAGCGGTTGTCTGGCTGGTTCCCTGCGGGTGGAATTCCTTGTTGCATAGCCTGAGCTATCATGTTTGCAAAGTTCTGCATCGGGTCTGCTTGTTGTTGTCCTTCAACGTTGTTGACAGATTCTTCTGCCTTTGATTTCGAGTCCGACGTCTTGGCGACATTATCTGATTAAATAAAATCATAAATTTAACTTACATTCTAAACCTTATCATATAAGTTTAATGTATTAAACTTGTTTCATTACTCAAACATAGATTCATATTCATTTAACGAATATTTACATAACATAGCACATACTACTTTTTACATCATTCATCCCTTTGTGACTACAAAAGTCAGGATTTATAGTCTTGACTTAATACAAAAGTTAAAAATATCACATTACACAGACATACTTATCATATATATTACATTAAACACATCTACACAACAGAACCTATACTACCTATTTATTACACCTTTTTCTTGGACAACCTCTTGCCTGATGACCTTTTACCCCACAGATAAAACATGCTCCTGGTTTGAAGTCAGGACAATACAGAGTAGTATGTCCTTCATAACCGCAAAGATAACACATTCTTTTCCCTTTCTTCTTATCGAGTTTTCCTAAGTCATGATCTTCTATCTGTCTTTTCCCATTCCTGCTCGGAGCTACACACGATGTGTTGCTTGAGGCTCCCATCTGATCAATTTAGATTTTAAGCTTATCTTGTTCTTCCATTGTTTCCATTAACGCCTGACGCAACTGACTATTCAATAGTTTTTCTATCTCCCACAGCCTTTCCAGAGAAGAAACTTTTTTTCTCAGATCCTGCACCTCCGTTGATGCTTGATCAGCTTCAACTTTAGTGTCTAAATCACTATCTGTTAGCTCCACCATCTCTGGATCTTGTATTATATTTTCTACAATAACCACATCGTCTGAGTTATCTTCATTGTGAGCCTCTATTTCAGCTATTGGCTTCGATATCAGCTCGGGTGTATGGGTTTGATCCTTCTTCATGCTATAAGCATATAACAAGCCTTTTCCACCAGACATCTAAACACATAAATTATCCTGATTAGCATATAGTATATACACACAGCAAATAAGAGTTTTATATCAGTTATCTTTTATTTTATTTGACGATGAATTTATTCAATTCATCTCCTTTTTAAACTCTAAATGAGTTATTTATATTTTCAACGTTTCCCTCTGTTCTAAGGTTATAGCCTAAGGTCCAACCCACCTAAGGTTTTTAACCCTAAACTCTGATACCATGATGTGACGCCCCCAAATCCGGGTACTTGAAACCTGAACTTAGTGCTTCACGATACCATTTCTATGAGCGGAATAATACTAATAATAATAACAATAATATAAAAATCAACTTAATTTACATATTCATCAGAGTCTGAATCCCAAGTACGTAACCTTTAAATATTCATTACAACCCATGATAGATAATTAATATCATACTTGTCTTAATAATATCAAACTAATACATAAACTACCACAAATTTTATTTGGTTAGCTTTCCTTTCCCTTTGTTTCTGCATGAGCTTGCTGGTTCTTCACAATTGGCTGAAAACATTTAAATTAAGCAAGGATGAGCATTTGAGTGCCCAACAAGTAATAACAATTATATATATAAGCTAAAAGAATTTAAATATTTTCTTTATACTACCCTTCTACAACGGTTTCAATAGTTGTGAAGTAATCTGTACCAATAATAATAACATAACAACCCTCTTTCAAATTTTTGAAACTACTTAATGACTATAACTAGGGTTAAGGTGACATACTATGAACATTGTTTTCATTTTTGAAAAGGTTAAACAAAAATTCATCTGCAAACCGTTATAACTTATGGGCACGGAGGTGATCAGCCCGTTGTACCCTGCATTGATAAATACTACATGCAAGAACGAGGGTATCGTTCACTCTGTCCGCCTTAGACGCATAAAAGTTTTCCCGTGTAGGGATGTTCATACTTGTCTGGGTTCCAAATCAGAGATTTTATCTTGTTCAACAATAATCTATAATTCAACATATACATATACGGGTAATTGACAAAGGTATATCAACATGTGATTAAATACAATGATTATCCAAGTGGGGACACTTGTATAACCATTTGTAGAAATTAACGAACAGAATATAAATCTGAATTATCATATACTAGCATATTGATAATCAATGAGCGTATATAATATAAAGTTAATAATATGTACAGTAAAAATATAATTCACAAATATTCTTACTCATGTCCATTGCATAAAGAAAATGCAAAGGTAATATACTTGCCTGATGCGCTGCTTACAAATTGCAACTTAGTTTTATCTTTTATCTCAAGACCTATCATTAATAAAATCATTCGTTCGATTAGAACAATATACTATAACACATAGTTCTACATTTCGCAGTCAGCACATAACCTAATCACATTATTACTCATATTTAACAATCATTGAATCACAAATAAATACATATCTAATCAAAATATCTAAGTCCATATCAATTTTTGAAACATGTCGGTGTACCGACGGCTTTATCGGGTAATTATCGAGTCTAAGACTTTGTCCTATAACTTAGTATCAGTCATATTATCTTTAAATGACTTATAACAATTTTAAAATATTTATTTATAATTTATCATGAATTTTCAAACATCGAAATCATTATTAAAAGATTTAAATATTAAAAAATTCTATTATCATTAATATTTAATTAATATTAAACTATTAATGAAATCATTTTCAAAATATTAAAGTTATTTATAATAACTTAGAATATTTTTTAAAGTATTAATATTACCCTTAAATGATTTTTAACATTTAAAATCATTTTTAAATAATTGTCATTAATATTAAATTATTAATGAAATTATCCTTTGAATATTAAAAGTTATATTTTATAACTTAAAATATTTTTAAATACCTTATTATTATTTAAAATAATTTTTAATATAATAAAATCATTTTTTAATTAATTTATTTAATTCATTTAGTAAATAACTTAAATATCATTAAAATTAATTTATTAATGAATTTCATCACAAAATATTAAAAGTCATTAAAAATAACTTAAAATAGTTTCTTATATCATAATATAATTTTAAATAATTTTTCAAGTATTAAAATCATTTTTAACTAATTTATTTAATATTATAATTAAATAAATTAAATAATTTTAATATTCCAAAAATATTAAATATTTATGAAATATATTAAAAATAATTAAAAACTAATTTTCGAAATTTAAAATAATTTTTAATAATTTATTTGGTATTTTTAATAATAAAAACTATTTTTTTCTATTTATTTAATAATTTCCGGAAAATAAAATACTATTTGTCGCTAAAGACCGCCTATAGCGACAGAACCGTCGCTATAGGTGTTCTTCATGTTCTTCATACAAACCCAGATATTCATACGCAGTTTTGAGGGGCTCTGCTTGACCATCAATGATTTAGTGTGTGTTGTGTTTCTAGAGATGTTGTTTGTCAAATCATGTAGTATTAATACAAGACTACGAGATATAACAACAATAAAGTTCATACCACACATAACCAAAGAGATCTAACCCAACAAAGTAGCTGTCAGAGGTTGTTCTTCATTTCTAGGTTACCTAGAAATGAAGAACAGTTCATGTAGCCTACTTTGGGATTCCACAACTTGTGATATAAGTGTTATTTTTGTGATCGAAGAGTTATAGTGTGTAGATAACATGTAAGGCTACAACTTTATTACATAACATCGATCTAAAAACAATACAACGAGAAGATCTAGTCCGGTCAAAGTCTGTCAGAAATATTGTGCCTACAGTTTCTGGGTTTTCAAGAAACGCTCAATCACTGACGAGTGGTCTACTTTGGCCAGCTACTCTGATCGATGCATTGATGTTATGAAAGGTCTATAGACATGGATCTAGTGTCCATCTGACATACTAAAACATGAATGCAATAACAAGAACAAAACAACATAAACCGGACCGATCTGGAGCCTTAAAGATCTTGTCAGGCTCTGAATTCACACTTTCTGGGTTACCCAGAAAGTTACGGTCATGCTCGGTCAACTCATTTTGACCACGAATATATGACTATCTAAGCATGATCTGGTTCTGATACAAGTTCCAGATCACAGATCTAACATCATACAACAAGATAAAACATTTAAATAACAAAAACTCATAACAACCAAAGATCTAAGATGACTGACAGACACAAAATAAACTTTTTCTAGATTCTGTAAAACGCTAAATCCGAGCCTCTAGATGTTATGGATCTAACATCTAGCAACCCAGATCACCCATAAACACTACTAACAACATATTCTAACACTCAAACATAACATCTAACAACAGAAAATTGGACAGATTTTTGAGTAGGGTTTAATACCTTTCTTTGATAAATTTTGATTTCTAGCTTCTTGATCTGTTACTGGTATGCGTGGGGCTGGTCTTGGGATCTGATCTAGCAAATATTTTTGTGGGTTTTAGAGAGAGAGGCTCAAGGATGTGAGTTTTGCAAAAATAAGCTAACAAATGAGCTTTTTCTCTCTCCTAATCTATTTATATACTTAGATCCAATGCATCTAGGCTTGCAAGGTGGCAATAAGGAAAAGCTTGGATGAGTTTTAGGCATGTGCTATAATCTAGGGTGATGACTTGCAAGATATGGGAAGATTTGCAAGAAATCTTATTAAAATAAATCTAAAAAGGGTATTTTAGTAAACTAACAAAATAATTTAAGGGTATTTTTATCCATGATGCTTGAATCTAGGTTAAAATCAATAGATCTTAAACCTTAAGGTTTCCCAAATAATTTCTAGGGTTTGAAAAATTAAGATTAAAGTTCAACAAAATTTTAATTAGAACTTACTAATTAAAATTTAGGGTTTTTAAAATAATTAGGGTTTTCTAAAAATTTATTTAGGGTTTCTAGAATTTTAATTAGGGTTTAACTAATTAATCACTTAATACACAACATAAAACATATAACGCAGTGATATAACAATCTTAAACTCATAGTTGATTTTCTAATTAAGGTTTTCCCCAGTAAAATTTGGGTTTAATCAATTAATAAAAAGGTTTTAAAATTAAACACCATAATTTACCAATCATCATCAATACGTACATACAATACATATATATAGCACTGAAAAATCAAAATATAATTAATATTACATTGTTATTCTCATTCCTTGACAATAATTCAAAATTAGGGTTTGGATTTCATACTGATTTATTCTTCATATTTAACCTTAATAATTAAGGTAAAATAATTAACTTAATAATATGTACTAAAATTCATATAATAAAATAATTGTTATAATTATTATAAAAAAAATCACTCCATATATTATTTAAATAATATATGAATATATTTTCATGAAAAATAGTTAATAAAAACATTTCCACTATAAATTAATTATTATAAGAATATACTTTTTAAAAATCAATAATTCTAAAATAACTTTATTTGTAAATATTTATGTAATAAATATATTTTTATTTACCACATAATTACATATACACATTATCATGTACAAATCTCCATCCTTAAATAAAAAAAAATTTATACACAAAATTTTTGATTTATTTATATAGAAAATATCAGGTTGTTACACTTGGTGCTGAAGTGATGTGTGGAGACTAACCTAGTTCTTAACTGGGAAAAATGTCACTTCATGGTGCAAGAGGGGATAATATTGGGGCATAAGGTCTCTGCAGCAGGGTTAGAGGTTGATAAAGCAAAGATTGAGACGATTGAGAAATTACCTCCTCTATCATCTGTGAAAGGAATACGGAGCTTCTTGGGACATGCAGGTTTCTACATACGCTTCATTAAAGACTTCTCCAAAATTTTGAAACCCTTATGTTTCCTCTTGGAGAAAGATGTGCCTTTCAAAATGGATCAGTCATGCATCGAGGCTTTTGAAATATTAAAGAAGAAATTGGTCTCAGCTCCAATTATAGTGGTGCCCGATTGGTCTTTACCGTTTGAATTGATGTACGACGCGAGTGAGTATGCACTTGGATCAGTATTGGGACAACGTCGCGACAAAATTTTTCACACTATCTACTACCCCAGCAAGACATTGACGGATGCTCAGTTGAACTACACGACCACCTAAAAAGAATTACTTGCGGTGGTGTTTGCCTTCGACAAATTCAGAGCATATCTCATAGGGACCAAGGTATCTACACTGATCATTCTGGTATTAAGCATTTAATTGAGAAGAAGGATGCTAAACCGCGGTTAATACGGTGGGTGCTGTTGCTACAAGAATTTGATTTGGAGATCCAAGATAGAAAAGGTACCGAGAACCAGGTGGCGGATCATCTTTCTCGGTTAGAAAATGCGGAGGTTCAGCAAAAAGACAATGTCATGATTAATGAGAGGTTCCCTGATGAACATCTTCTTTGAGTAACAACGACTTTGCCATGGTATGCAGATTACGTGAATTATTTGGTTATTAAGGTGTTACCCCCGGATTTGAATTCGCAGCAACGAAAAAAGTTCCTCCACGATGTTAGACAATATTATTGGGACGAACCATTTTTGTTTAAGACTTGTGCGGATCAAATGATTAGACGATGTGTGCCACACGAAGAGATGGATAGCATATTAGGTCATTGCCACTCGTCTGATTACGGAGGTCATTACGCGGGTGATAGGACAGCGGCTAAAGTATTGTAGTCGGGATTTTTCTGGCCTTCTCTATTCATGGACGCGTATCTCTACGTGTTAAAATGTTATCGGTGTCAACGAGTGGGCAATATTTCCAAACGTAATGAAATGCCACTTAACACAATTTTGGAAGTTAAACTATTCGATGTGTGGGGAATCGACTTTATGGGACCTTTCCCATCCTCCTTCAATAATCAGTACATTCTGTTGGCGGTCGATTACGTTTCCAAATGGGCAGAAGCCGCAGCTTTACCCACGAATGATGCCAACGTTGTCTTACGGTTTTTGAAGAAAAACATCTTCACACGATTTGGGACACCGAGGGTGATAATCAGTGATGAGGGAACTCACTTTTGTAACAAGCAATTCACTAAATTGCTTACAAAGTATGGGGTCCGTGTCATAAAATTGCAAGCCGCGTATCATCCACAAACCAATGGTCAAGCGAAAGTCTCGAATAGGGAGGTCAAGAGAATTCTGGAAAAGGTGGTCAATCCGTCACTAAAAGATTGGGCCATGCGACTAGATGATGTCCTATGGGCATATCGAACAGCTTATAAGAACCCTATCGGCATGTCACCCTACAGGATGGTCTACAGAAAGGCATGCCATCTCCCGATTGAATTAGAACATAGTGTACACTGGGCCATTCAAAAATTGAATTTTGATCTACAAGCAGCGGGTGAGAAAAGGTTACTTCAATTAAATGAGATGGACGAATTCCGGTTCAATGCCTATAAGAACGTAAAACTCTACAAAGAGAAAGTCAAAGCCTGGCACGATAAGAAAATTCTTGATCGAAAATTCGAATCGGGCCAACAAGTCTTGCTTTTCAACTCACGATTGCTTTTATTTCCTGGGAAACTGAAATCTCGCTGGTCAGGCACTTTCACAGTTGTATCTGTCACGCCGCACGGAAATACTGAAGTCGAGGAACCGAATTCAAACCGAACATTCAAGGTGAACGGACAACGGCTCAAGCATTATTGGAGTGGACCCATCGAACGCCAATCTACGGCCGTGTACCTCTCCGATCCGGCGACCAATTGAGCAACACAGAAAAGTCGGGCTGACGACTTGAAACCAAGCGCTTTCGGGAGGCAACCCCATAAGTTTTAGTTTATTTTATTTTATTTTACTTCATTTAATATATTTGTTATTTTAAGCCATTTCATTTTTTTAGTATTAGTTGTTAGTGTATACTCTGCCTAACATTCTTTCTGCATTATGTCCAGCAGTTGCAAGTTGAGAATTCATAACATTCGCTCTGCATTCAGTTGTCAAACGAGGAGTATAAAGGCCAGCGCACCGGCTCTTGATTTGAGTACCAATGCAGCGCCCCGGCGCTTGACACACTCAATAGACACTGTCATGCAGCGCCCCGACGCTCCCATCAAGTACAATATCAGCGCCCCGGCGCTAGGGGGTTCGTCGATTTCTGCACTTCAGTGCCCCGGCGCTATATTAAGCTTATATCCCAGTGCCCCGGCACTAGGGTTGACCTTTAGTTCCTGCAGGCCAGCGCCCCGACGCTCTTAGAGTGTACATCCCAGAGCCCCAATGCTGGGACCAGGTTCAGAATCCTAAACGACTTATAATTCCTACTTTGGCAACCTCTCACTTTTCTTAATCGTGTCCCACGTGCACCACTTGAACACTTGATATCCACTGTTGTGTAACTGCTCTCCCTATTCACGTTAAATAGCTTGCATACATGATAGATACAAGTATTGTGCTGCAATTGGTTTTTTTTGATCTACTTGATTTCGTTCTCATCTTCTGTTTCTAAGGTATGTATCAAATTTCCTTTGATCTTTTAATACCCCTTCTGTATGCGTATGACTCACCTGAGATTAAACTGTCATGCCTATGTTGTAATCAGTGGTGATTGCATGTTTGGGGTTTGAATTGCTAGAAAAATAGGAGTTTTTCGAGAAAAATATGAATTACACACAATGTATTTGACGTTTTGCCTGACTTAATGTTCATGGTGAAATTCGCATACAACCATATCCAACACTGACTGTGCTTGCATTCTTGCCACCCCAATATCATAAGACAACTGCTAAATGGATATCTAATTAGTATGGGGGGGTTAAACTGTATTGATGCTTATTTCGGGTCAAATTTCTATGGGATTATTATTTTGTCGGATTTGCACATACCTTAACATCTTGATCGTAATTTCTCAAAATTTTAGCCAATATTGTTTTACGCTACCCATGTACCAAAGGTATGCAGTCGTTTGCCGTAATATGCTTCTACATGTCAAATCCTTTGGGCATACCTTGTGTTTCTTTGGCCAATTGTAATATTTGAATAGTAAATGTGACGAATCGGTACAATTTTGTATTTTCATGCTATTATGTGTCGTGCCACACCCTTAACCATGTACTCAACGTGAACTTATTTTGAAGTTTGGGGGTAGTGCTATGGGTACATTTATACATATTAGATTTCTGTCTAATGCTAATACATGTGAATGTGATTTCGTGCAGATTTTTCCCAATGGCATCAAAACGTCAACGAGGAGAGCATTCCGGAACTGCCTCAGCTCCTCCAAAATTTGATAGCCGAAGGTTTGTCAGCGCCGAGGCACAGGAACGCTACAATAAGATGGCCACCAGCTCTCTCATCCCCGAACGAGGTTTAAGGCCTGGTCAATCCAAAGACGGGGATATAGCGGTCATGATAGCTGAGAGGAATTGGTTCACACTCACCAAACAACCTGATCCAGCAGTGATTGCAGTCGTCAAAGAGTTCTATGCCAATGTTTTTGAGCACTTCCACTATGGGGTGTATGTGAGAGGCAAGATTGTTGAATTTGGCGAAGAAGACATCAACGGCTGATACCAACTGCCATTAGAAGGACACAACGATAAGTATGCTAGTCTTGTGAGTCAAGGGCCAGACTATGAAAAAATAATCCGCGAGCTTTGTCAACCGGGCACCACGTGGACATTACATGAACGTGGCAGCATGACTTTCTCGCATTTGAGCCTCAGCTTATATGGAAAGGCTTGGTATGCCTTTATCTGCGCGAAATTAATATCATGCACACATGTTAGCCATGTTACCAAGGAGAGGACTGTACTGCTGTATTCCATTATTCAAGGCTTGAAGATAGATGTCGGCCACGTAATTCAGCAATCCATTCTGCGAGCTGCTCGTGGAGGAACCACAGGAGGTTTACCTCATCCATCTCTCATTTGCGTGTTATGTGCAAAATTTGGGGTCAAATGGAAGTCGGATGAGATGATTCAAATCCCCATGCCGGTGTTGGACCACAAGCTGATCCGTAGGTATCGAGTATAGACTGGTGGGGAGAACCACCCTAGGGGATTGGGTTTTATAATTTCCCAAGTTGAAGCTCCACAAGCTTCACAACCTTCGACCCCACCCACGTATGGTTCTTCCTCTGTAGCTCACCGTGGTGTTGTTCCTGAGGCCGTTCAACGTGAAATTGATGGTTGGTTCTACAATCTAGAATCCCAGAATGTCCGCCTGTCTGAACGTCAAGATGTCATCTACAAATTTTTGGTCGAGTACTTCCACGCCCAGAAGACGATGTATTCGCAGCTATACCCTGGAATTGATCTTAGTCATTTCCCTACTGCTACTGTTCTGCCTGTTTTCCCCCTTCTGATCAAGAGATGAGCGAGGATGATGATGATGCACCCGAGGAATAAGCTCGTCAAGGAAGTCCTTTTTTTTTCTATTGCTAAATTTTTTGCATGAGGACATTGCTCTTTATAAGTTTGGGGGTAGCTTAATTATTTGCATTAGTAGATTTTCAGTAGTGTGTGGATAGTTTTTGTTTTTATTGTTGGTTAAGGGTTGCATTTAGGATTGCATATTAATTCCAGTTGTTTGATAGTTACGTATGTTTGGGGCCAATGATGAAATTAAAATTGCTTGAACAAGTCTAGTACGGATTGTTAAGCTAGTGATGTGATTTTCTTGACATAATTTAAACCTTTATGTAACGACCCCAAAATTCATACAATTAAATTCTCGATTTCAGTCGTTAATAATACATTCAACCTCAAAATTTACATCATTAAATGATAATACAACCATTGAAAATTTGCGGAATAGCTAAAATTTTCTATTACAAACTATCCTTGTTCCCAAAATCTTCAACCTTTACATCTAAATATCTTAGAATCAATTTAATACCACAATAGTTTACATCACGAAATGATATTACATTTCAACATTAATACATCATTCGGAACCTTAAACATGGTTCAAATAATAATAACACAACTAAAGTATAAAAATCTTCAAGTATCATATCTGATTCATGTCTTTCAAGTAACACATAACTTTACCTCGAAATCCTGACCTGCAAAAATGGTTATTTGCAAGGTTGAGCTCAACAGCCCAACAAAATCTAACAGTTTTCATGCATCACGTAGCATATAATAACATGCTCAACATATATTTCTTAAACATTGGAGTAACATAATATACAGACTATAATTCACATAACAAGTATAAAGATTGAGTTCCTTACTCAATCAACATGCTTTACTCAATCAACGTAGTCATAAGTTGACTTTAACGTTTCATGCTTCAATATAAATATAACACATCATGTTATTTGAAATAAAGACATAAAACAGTTAATCATCAAGTTCACGTAGCAAATAGGAACTGAAAGACTTGCCTGATTCGTTGTTTACCAATTACAGTTTAACAGCTTATAGATATATGCACTTCACGTGCCCTACATAATTATATAATCATTCACATTAACTATTAGTCACATAGCAACGCATAATAGTTGTAATGTAAACTTTACTCTACGTCTCATAACCCTTCCTATCATAAATACACAATGTTCAATTTGATTGTGTTAACTTTCAACTTATATCTCACTGTATTTCATATTTGAAGTTCATTCAAATGTTTAAGTCTTGCTAGGACACTAGAGGCCATTTTTGGTGTAGTGCATGATAAAAATTGCATATTAAGACAAATACGTCGGATACAGGAAAAAACCAAGACAAGTCCATCTTTGAATTTTATGTGCCAATAAAGATTGTAACAATAATGTATGATAATAACATTGTATGTTAAATAGGTTATGAATTGTATATAAGTTAAGGTTACTCTACCTTGGGGATTAATGTGTAAAGTTTAATGTATAAACAATTTATGTTTATATCTTTCGCAATTGTTGTAGAATGATTGTACCGGATTCGCGGTGATTCGGGACCCGAATTCGGGGCCGTCACATATCCTACATAAACCATTTAAGTTTATAATACCAATAAGTTACATCAAAACTAACATTATTGATTTACTTCTCATTATAGTCAAAACTATAATATTTAACTTTAAGTCTGATTACATTAACCACATAACATGAATATGAAACCTTTGCTTAACACATAACACAATACTTAATCAACACTATCAATCCTCACGATCATCGCTTAATAGACCTCCATAACTTATAGGTTTACAATTTTTAATTCTCACTTAATAATTACAATCTTATATTATGCTCTATAATGTGTTTTTAACTTTACTATAATCATCTAAAAAGTTTATATAAACATTTATAGGATTGCACAATTAAAAACTCATTTCTTGAGCACTCTGTCCACCCCCGCCAGGGCATGGTTTTATATTGAGAAAAACCCACCGAGGTGAGTAGCCCGCCAGGGCAGAGAATAATGAACTTGAATCTCCGCCGGGGTGGAGATGGCCAGACACCAACTATGTAGTTCGCAACGGCACACTGATTCAGTCCAAAAACTTTAAATTCCCACATTCTAACAACAATTTAAGCATACCCAAATTTACAAAGTTTGTAGAAACAAAACCCAACATGAATATAACCATTCTAACAACAAAACAACATCAACAACCCATTTTAGAGACATATATTTTCATGATCAAGTCAATTTTACATATTTTGACACATTTAACGTAATCAATCACTACAAACTCATTTCTTAACCATTTTAATCCGTTTAACTTTTGTTTTTTGTAATTCAACATACTAACAACATCTAACACGAATTTACAATTTATTAAATGAGTTAAACATCAATTTTAACTCCAAAATAAGCCATTGTGTACATATAGTAACAAAACTCAATTTCTTCCTACAAAATATGTTTCCATGAATTTGATAACCCTAAAATCGTTTACAAATGACATAAAATAGATTATGCATACTCATAAACATATACAATCAATTCCTTAACAAACCCACCATAAAAACCAATTTACAAAGAACTTATGTAAACCAAAAACTATGAACTTTGAAACTTAGAATCTTACCTTTGATTTCTTCTTTGGATTAGCTAGATGATGAGAATAACTTCGTTAATCTTCTTCTACCTCTTGATTTCCAAAATTTCTCTTCTTCAACCTCTCAAAACCCTCAACTTTCTCTCCATTTCTCTCCAAAGTTTCTTCTATGCTTTCTCACTTCTTCTCAGCCTTAACCAAATGAAACAAGTGTAACAAATCAACTGAAGACTCTTTTTATGTGGCTTTTAATTGAGCGCATCTATTAAAAAAACAAAACAATTTTATCTGATAAAAATGCTAAATGTCATAAGGCCTTATTTGGGTTACTATCCTAAACCTCCTTTTAGTTTAATTAAATAAACCTCTTATAATATGATACACTTGTCACACCAATTAAATTAATTTAATTCTTAAATCAATTTGCCATATAATTATAGTTTCTATTAAGCCAATATAATTATTTAACAAATTACTAAATCTCTAATTTAATTATTAAATGAAATTATAACATCACCATTACACAATATTGCAATTATTTAACAATTCACTTATCTTTTAATTTAATTATTAAATTAAATTAAAATATTACCAACACATTAGCGTGACAAAATACACAAAAACTATAAACTCATTTAACATCAATTTAATTAATATTATCACACTTAATTAAATTATTCCACAACAATTCCCATCAATTTTTTATTTATTCAATAAATAACCCAACTAAAATATTTATTAAATTTGATAAATATTTTTAGATATTACAAAAATCGCAATCGTCACAAAAGTTATATGAATAAGAATTGTTTATCTAATATAGACAGAATAAGTAAGATATAATCTCAATGGTGAGAAGTGTAAGAAGATAAAGTAAAAAATTGCCAATGATGAAGATAAATAAGTTTATAAGATTTGATGTACGACTTTGAGTTCTCCTAATATCGGAACTGAAATAAGAAGGGTCACATAATGTGTCCATAAGTGTTCTCTTTGACAAAAAGTCAAGGTCGAGTGATATAGATTGAATGATTAGTAAGAATACCAAAATGGACATGGGAGAATATCAAAAGGAATTTTGTGATAGGACTTTCAATAATGTGAAAACGGTAAGATGTGGTATGATGTAAAATATGTAATTGATGACTCAATGTGATTATTTCGATTAAAGATAAGTTTAAGGAAACTTTATGTCAAGGAAATTATTTTCGAACATGAGGTAATAGTTATGGTTACATCAGATCAGGATCCGAGGGTCGAAAAGAAGTTATGGAAAAGATCCCAAGAGTATAGGGAAATAAAGCTAAGGTTGAATGTGGTGCATCATCCTCAAGGGAATGAGCAAGTTAAGAAGTATCACTGTGAGGTGTTGTTCGTTTACAAATATGAGTCACAAGTTGAGTCAGAAGATTGCAGATATTAAGTTAGCATGTATGACCTATATGTAAGGTTTTGTGAAAATCAAAGTAGCAATCAAATTGCAAAATTAGCGGAAGCAAAATAAAAGCCGATTTTAAATTTTTTCACAAACCAATTACCCGGGTCATAATTTATGCATATTATTAATTAAAACGAAGAACAAGAAGTTATGGAATCGTACTCTTGTAGATACGAGCTTCCACGGGTATGAGTTCAACTCCTACTTCTCCGCGATCTCCTTGAATCTCTGGGTAGATTCCCTCCTTTGATCAATGTTAACCACACAAGTTTATGGCCTCTAGAGGTGATCCACCAAGGGAGAAGAATATTCAAGAAGAAGGGTGTCTTGGCTAAAACCCTAGTTTTTCCTATCTCTATAGAAAAAGGGGGCGTACTCTCCAACTATTGGAATCACGTATATCTGATATCTAATATAAGACTCCACTTATAAAGATATCAGGTAACCCTATTTAATTAAAATAAGGTATTATTTATTTAATTAAACTCTTTTAATTAATTGGGCTTCCTAATCTTGTTAGGGATAATTAATTAATCTCTTTTAAATAATTTTGCCTCCTAATCATATTAGGAATAAATGAGAGTATTTATATTAAATTAATTCCTAAACTCTTTTAGAAATTAAAATAATAATAATTGTAATAATATTAATAAGATTCCACTTATTAATTTATATTTAATATTTCTAAAATATTAAACTATTTAATTTATTTTATCACCATAGATTAAATTATTTATACTTAACATATTGTTACGATTATGCCATTAACTTCTTAAATAATTAATCTTTCTTTTATGGTATGACCATTTAGGTTCTCCATATTAAACCAGTTGTAAATAAATCAATTAGAACAATTCTAATCTTATTTAAATAAATAAATTAAATTATTAATTTATTTAAATAAATAATATTTATTCTACAATAGGGATAAGCCTCCCTAGCGATCAACGATTTTTCAGATAATATAGATTTTAACATTAATTATAAAAGAACCTTTAAGTAAATAGTTACCATACAATTCAATCATTCCACCATACAATGTCCCAATTAACTATAAGACATAGAATTACTGTCATGTGACGCCTCCAAAATAGGTATACAATACCCATTCTGAGTCGCCAAATACATGGTATAGAAAGTAAACTACAACTTCAATAATACAATTATCGTGCAAAATACGACAACATATATTGTGAGTTTAAATACAATTATTGTCTTCTAGACAATATTCACACTAAAATAAGTCCTTATTACAATTATTCAAACACTATTTTACAGAAATAGTGAAGACTGCTAAAATATCTTTCTAGAACTATCACTCCACACCCCGACTAGTTCCCGTTATATTCTCGCCTACAGAGAAAAATAGAACAAAAAGAAAAAGGGTGAGCTCAACTAGCCCAGTAAAGAATATTATGACTAAGATAATATACAACAAATTATCATTAGTCTTCAACAAGAAAAAATCTGATAAAATATAATAGACAACAAATTTTAGATCAACAACTGCAGCGGAAACAACAAACCATTAGAAGAGTCAAGTAGAGAATGAGTTCTACTATCTTCTAAGATTTAAAAGTCCATCATCAATATTTTATCCCTGTAACAACAATCAATAGCTATCTTTAATCAAATATTCATTTTTGCACTACAGGCCAAAGATATTCATTTGTATCATCAGTCAGTCATGTTCATCTCAACACCTATTCATCTTTGCACTACGGGCCAAAGATATTCATCAGTTAATCATTCATCTTTGCACTACAGGCCAAAGATATTCAGTAATATCATCATTTAGGACTGAAGATGATGAACAATATCTTAAAGAAAACGAATCCAGTGAGACAGAAGGACAAAAATTAAGGATTCGTATAACAGTTTATCCAAGATCAATAATACTCCATACTAACTAATTTTGAAGCAGAATTCAAAAATAAAGACCAAAACATGGATACAATCAAAGATAGTAACCATAATAGACATCTTGGACAAAAAGAAGAAAATTTTATTTTTTGGTGAATAGTGTCGTATTCGTGAATAGTGCCATATACGTGAATAGTGTTGTATACATAAATAGTAACCCCGACACAAAAAGTTTTAAATTTGATAAAAAAACTCATATCAATATTTTAGCATAATGATATTGAAGAAAATAATATCATTTAAGAAGAAAATAATATCCCTTACCTCAAAATAACCGTAATTCTGACTGAATTTCGGATATAGTGCTGACAGAAACTTGCACCGTATTGCAACACTCAAAGTATACTCACAAGAATACGCTCGATAATATAGAGAGAAAAAGAGAGAAAACTTGTTTCGGGTGTGATTTTTAATTCTAACTTAGCCCTCTATTTATAGAAAAATGCTAGAACGCCATAGGAGACTAAATAATAAAATAATATTATTATTAATCAAAATTTCCTACGCATGCTATATAGACCATGACCAGCCACCACCTTGGAAAAAATTTCCAGCAGCCCATGTCTTTGAAAAACCAAAAGTGGGTCCCCCCATAAATTTAATAAAAATCATTTTATTTTCTGAAACTTCAACAATTCATAGAAAATAGCCCGGTTATCAGAAAAATACGAATTTTATGTCCATTCTGCCTAAAATCGAATTCTCTACAACTTTGTAACTTTGAGTTTTTCCAAATTCCAAACCAAAAATATCCGAAATCCATAAACGGATGCTTTTTAATACTTCTCTTCCGACAAAATACTGATAAAACACCTCAGCATTAATTCTTTCATTTTTATCCACATAAAAATAAATATATACATCATTTATATCCACATAAAATAAATATTTTCTTATCATATAAATTAATAATTAATTATTCACAAATAATATTACAGAATCACAATTATGACAACCAAGTCATTCCCAGGAAAGAGGGGGCTTTCCAATAAGGATTTCTCCTTACTGGCGCGCAATTAGGTGACCAAACCTCTCCTTAGACAGAACTTTCTAGACATTGTCGATAATGCTATCTAATAATATTATTCAAATAATATGAATTATTGATCTGATAATGGGAAATACTGTGCAGTGATAATTATTGAAATAACAATAATATAAAATATCAACGCAACAATTATTGAAGCAATAAAATAAAATATTGAACAGTAATTACTGTAACAATTATTGAGTAGTGCGTTCTTACGTACGAATCAATAATTCAACTATACTGTGTAATACCGTGTCCTACTGTGCAACTACGCGTATTACTGTATTTTAACCACCGGGTATTCCAACAGTGTTAACGATAACAACTACGTCGTTATTTGTAAAAACTCAAATTTATCATTTTCTTCATCTGACCGTTATCCGTTATGGGGCCCACAAATTGTTGCGCCGTCGTACGAATATTTCCCGACAGAAAGAATATTCCACGACCAAACGAATATTCCCCGACAAAATGAATATTTTATAACCACTTGCTTATTTTGTAAAATTTTCACATTTCATCCATATCCAAAGCATTATATCAAATTAATACCTTATTAATTTAGAATAATGAATAGAGGAAAATTCACTTTTATTTATAATAAGTTGGGGTCTTACAATCTCCACTCCTTATGAAATTTCGTCCTCGAAATTGATGTACGTACCTGGTGTTTCGAACAGGTGAGGGTACCTTGCTTTCATTTCCGATTCTAACTCCCAAGTCATTTCTTCAATAGCATGGTTCCTCCACAAAACCTTAACTTGTGGTATAACCTTGGTGCGTAGGACATGCTCTTTCCTATCCAAGATCTTAACAGGTACCTCTTCGTACGTTAAATCTTCAGCTATCTCGTCTGATTCTAACGCAATAATATGGTTCGGGTCTTTCACATATTTACGAAGTATGGATATGTGAAAAATATTATGAACACGAGACATACTTGGAGGTAATGCGAGTCTATAGGCCACATTTCCTATTCGGTCAAGAATCTCAAATGGACCAACAAATCTTGGATTGAGCTTTCCTCTCTTTCTAAATCTTGTAACTCCCTTCCATGGAGCAACACGTAACAGTACATGATCTCCAATATTAAACTCCACGTCCTTTCTATGAAGATCAGCAAAACTCTTTTGTCGATCTTGTGAGCTTTGAATACGTTGTCGAATCATTTGGATCTTTTCTGTTGTCATGCATACTAATTCTGGTCCCAAAAACGTTGCTTCTTCCACCTCGTCCCAACATACCTAAGAGCAACATTTTCTTCCATACAACGCCTCTAATGGAGTCATTCCTATACTTGTTTGATAACTGTTATTGTAGGAGAATTCCACCAATGGTAGGTACTTATCCCAACTTCCTTTAAAATCTAGGACACAGAGTCTTAATAGATCTTCAAGAGTTTGAATAGTCCTCTATGATTGTCCGTCCGTTTGAGAATGGTATGCCGAACTGAATCGTAAATCCGTGCCCATAGCTTTCTGCAATCTAACCCAAAATCGTGAAGTGAATCTTGGGTCACGATCCAAAACTATGGATACTGGCATGCCATGCAATCTCACAATCTCATTCACGTACATACGAGCAAGAAGTTCAAGGGAATAAGTCTCACGTATCGGCAAGAAATGGGCAGACTTGGTTAACCTATCAACAATAACCCAAATCGCATCTATGCCTTGAGAAACTTCAGGAAGACCTGTAACGAAATCCATAGTAATGTGTTCCCACTTCCAATCCAGAATCTCAAGTGGTTGCAATGGTCCTTTTGGCACTTGATGCTCCGCCTTTATACGTTGACAAGTTAAGCACCTCGAGATAAACTTTGCGATTTCTCTCTTCATATTGTTCCACCAAAATGTATGTCGAATATCATGATACATTTTGGTACTCCCAGGATGGATTGCAAACGGGGTGTTGTGTGCCTCCATCATGATTCTATGCTTCAAGTCAGAATCGTTAGGAACATAAAGTCTGGAGTTGAATCTAAGTATTACTTCTTCATCGATTCTCACTTCTGGAATAGTTCCTTCTTGCAGTTTCTTCTTCATACGTATCAGCCCAATGTCCGTAGCTTGAGCAGCTTTAACTTTATCGATTAAAGTCGGTTCTACTCGTATATTCGTCATCATCATGTGGGTCCCTGGAGTCTTTAATTCTACCTCCATCCTTTACAAGTCATACAGAATGGGCCTTTGCATTGACAATATCACACTCGTGCTCGCATATGATCTTCTACTCAATGTGTCAGCTACTACGTTCGCTTTTCTAAGATGATATTGAATAGTGTGATCGTAATCTTTCAATAGTTCAAGCCAACGTCGTTGCCGAATATTGAGTTCTTTTTGAGTGAAGAAATATTTGAGACTTTTATGGTCCGTATAAATCTTCACTTTCTCCCCATACAAGTAGTGTCTCGAAATTTTCAACACGAATACGACTGCTGCCAACTCCAGATCATGAGTAGGATAATTCCTCTCATATTCTTTGAGTTGTCGTGAGACATAGGCTATGACTTTCCCATGTTTCATGAGAACACATCCTAACCCTTTGTCTGAAGCATCGATGTATATAACAAATCCATCCGAACCAGATGGTATTGCCAGAATAGGTGCCGAAATGAGTCTCCTTTTGAGCTCTTGGAAACTCTTCTCGCATTCCTCGCTCCATACGAATTTTATATCTTTCCAAGTCAGCTGAGTTAACGGAGTAGCGATTCGAGAAAATCCTTCCACGAATCTCCGATAATAACCAGCTAAACCCAGAAAGCTACGAACTTCGGTCACCGACTTCGGTTGCTCCAAACTTTGTACTACTTCAATCTTCGCCAGGTCAACAGATACTCCATGTTTTGACACCACGTGCCCAAGGAATGCTACTTCCTCAAGCCAGAACTCGCATTTTTTTAGCTTGGCATAAAGTTTGTTTTCACGAAGCCTTCCAAGTATCAGCTTCAAATAGTGCTCATGATCTTCACGGCTTTTGGAATAGATGAGGATGTCATCAATAAAGACAACAATGAACTGATCCAAATATTCCTTGAATACACGGTTCATAATATCTATGAAAGCAGCTGGAGCATTAGTCAATCCAAAAGACATGACTAGGAATTCATAATGCCCGTACCGAGTTCTGAAGGCAGTCTTTGGAATATCCTCAGTTTTAATCTTCAGCTGATAATATCCAGAACAAAGGTCGATCTTTGAAAAGAATTGTGTTCCTTGCAACTGGTCGAACAGGTCATCAATGCGAGGTAACGGATACCTATTCTTGATGGTGATATGGTTCAATTCTCGGTAGTCAATACAAAATCGCATACTCCCGTCTTTCTTCTTTACGGATAAAATAGGAGCACCCCAAGGAGATGTACTAGGACGAATGAAATCGATGTCTAATAACTCCTGTAGTTGGACTTTTAACTCCTGAAGTTCAATAGGAGCCATTCGATATGGGGTTTTAGAAATAGGTTTTGTACCCGGTTCAAGGTCAATAAAGAATTTAACATCATGTTCTGGGGGTAGACCGGGAAGTTCTTCAGGAAATACATCAGAAAATTCTCTAACAACAGAAATATTATTCAATTCTGACTTGTCTTTGTTCAAATCCATAACATGAGCTAAGAAAGCTTGACATCCGTTTTTCAATAAACGAATAGCTTTGTGGCTTGATATGACAGTGACTGATTTTAGTGGTTTAGTAGTTTGAATTCGTATGACAGGTTGGTTAGGAATATGAAAACTAATAACATTACGAAAACAATCAATTTTAGCATGATGAGTGGTTAACCAATCAATTCCTAAAATCACATCAAAAGAAAGTATCTTTAAAGAGATAAGATCAACATGTAATGTGATAGTGCCAACTTGGATCATGCAAGATTTATAAACTGTAGATATAACGAAGGTTTCACCCAACAGAGTTTCAACAGATAAGTCAAAGTCCAATTTCTTCGGAGTCAAGTTTAAACGTTGAGTACAAGCAGGAGAGATAAAAGAATGGGTAGAACTGGTATCTAGTAAGGTATAAACTTCGCAAGAGTTCAAAATTAGCTTACCCGTGATCACCTCGTTCGGGTTCCTCACGTTTTGGCCAGTCACGACAAACGCTCTTCCAGGAACTGCTGATTTTGACTTATCCGGGACAGCCCTTGGAGTTACCATCCCCGTTGAACTTGGTTTTGCTACAGAACAATCCCGAGCTATGTGGCCTTCCTTTCCACAGTTTTAACATACCTTGGATTGTTGTGGATAGTTTGGGTTGATATGTCCCTCTTTCCCGCATTTGTAACATCTAACTGGCGGTCGTTCTCCTCTCCTAGAATTTGTTGTTGGTGCTGGTGCTGCTGCTGATGCCTTCCCGTCATTGTTGAATCTCCTCTTTTTAAAATTTTCACTTGACTCACCTCTCCTATTATCATGGCCACGATGACCACCAGAGTGGTTACCGCCTTTGTTCGTATTTTTCCCTCCTCGTTGGTTATCATCGCTCTGATGACTGCTGTCACCGGTATGACCCTAGTTGTGGTCCCTCAGTTGAACATACTCACTATGTCGCTCTAATAATTGAGCCCTATTGACAACATCTGAATACAGAGAAAAATTATGTGAGATAAGGTATTGATGAATCTCGAGTTTTAGACCTTTCAGAAACATCCTTGTCATTCGTTCCTCATTTTCTACCAAATGAGGTGCAAACCTGGATAACTCAGTAAACTTCGCCTCGTACTGGGACACCGTCATGTTGTTTTGTTTCAATCTGATAAACTCCATCTCCTTCATAAGACAAATACTTTCAGGAAAGTACTTGTCATTGAATAGTTTCTGAAATGTTTCCCAAGACATGCTGAGTGCGGCTGGCTAGGTACGCTTCACAGACTCCCACCAGTAGTATGCCTCACCGCGGAATATAAAGGTGGCGAATGGAACCTTCTGTTCCTCCGTGCATCCCAAGACATCGAATATCTTGGTAATTTGCTTAACCCACGTTTCTGCCATGATCGGATCTGGCTTTCCCTTAAATTCTGGTGGTCCCAACTCTTTGAACTGCTTGGCTGTGATAGACCGCGCGTTGCTATCACTTCCACCCGTATTTTATACACGAGTCTCCCTCGTTTGATTTTGCATGAACTGTAAAAAGCTCCTAAACATTCCATCATTCATCGTTTGCTCGGTAGTGTTGTTTACAGGAGGAATATTGCCTTCCTGTTGCACGTTCTCCTGGTTTGTAACTAAAGATTGTTCCACAATCTCATACACTCCATTGCTAACGTTCTCAGCAGCCATTCTTAAATACTGCCATAAAACAAGGGTTAATTAAACAAATTAACATATCACATAATATCCCTATATTATGACCGACCAACAAATAAGCTTAGGTAGGATATACTAGCGAAAGATTTACTCATCTCTCCCCTCCTAATTCTATTCACTGATCTCCGCCAGAGACCATATCCCTAAGCTCTGATACCAACTGTGACGCCCCCAAAATAGATATACAACACCCATTCTGAGTCACCAAATACATGGTACAGAAAGCAAACTACAACTTCAATAATACAATTATCGTGCAAAATACGACAACACATACTGTGAGTTTAAATACAATTATTGTCTTCTAGACAATATCCACACTCAAATAAGTCCTCATTACAATTATTCAAACACTATTTTACAGAAATAGTGAGGACTGCTAAAATATCTTTCTAGAACCATCACTCCACATCCCGACTAGTTCCCGCTATATTCTCGCCTCCTGAGAAAAATAGAACAAAAAGAAAAAGGGTGAGCTCAACTAGCCCAGTAAAGAATATTATGACTAAGATAATATAAAACAAATTATCATTAGTCTTCAACAGGGAATAATCTGATAAAATATAATAGACAACAAATTTTAGATCAACAACTGCAGCGAAAACAGCAAACCATTAGAAGAGTAAAGTAGAGAGGGAGTTCTACTATCTTCTAAGATTTAAAAGTCCATCATCAATATTTTATCCCTGTAACAACAATTAATAACCATCTTTAATCAAATATTCATCTTTACACTACCGGCCAAAGATATTCATTTGTATCACCAGTCGGTCATGTTCATCTCAACACCTGTTCATCTTTACACTACGGGCCAAAGATATTCATCAGTTAATCATTCATCTTTGTGCTACAGGCCAAAGATATTCAGTAATATCATCATTTAAGACTGAAGATGATGAAAAATATCTTAAAGAAAACGAATCAAGTGAGACAGAAGGACAAATATTAAGGATTCGTATAACAATTTATCCAAGATCAATAATACTCCATACTAACTAATTTTGAAGTAGAATTCAAAAATAAAGACCAAAACATGGATACAATCAAAGATAGTAACCATAATAGACATCTTGGACAAGAAGAAAAAAATTTCATTTTTCGGTAAATAGTATCGTATTCGTGAATACTATCGTATACGTGAATAGTGCCGTATACGTGAATAGTAACCTCGACACAAAAAGTTCCAAATTTGATAAAAAAAACTCATATCAATATTTCAGCATAATGATATTGAAGAAAATAATATCATTTAAGAAGAAAATAATATCCCTTACCTCAAAATAACCGTACTTCTGACTGAATTTCGGATATAGTGCTGACAGAAACTTGCACCGTATAGTAACACTCAAAGTATATTCACAAGAATACGCTCGATAATATAGAGAGAAAAAGAGAGAAAACTTATTTCTGGTGTGATTTTCAATTCTAACTTAGCCCTCTATTTATAGGAAAATGCTAGAACGCCATAGGAGACTAAATAATAAAATACTATTATTATTAATCAAAATTTCCTACACATGCTATATAAACCATGACCAGCCACCACCTTGGAAAAAATTTCCAGCAGCCCATGTGTTTGAAAACCAAAAGTGGGTCCCCCCATAAATTTAATAAAAATTATTTTATTTTCTGTAACTTTAACAATTCATAGAAAATAGACGGTTATCAGAAAAATACGAATTTTATGTCCATTCTGCTTGAAATCGAATTCTCTACAACTTTGTAGCTTTGAGTTTTTCCAAATTCCAAACCAAAAATATCCGAAATCCACAAACGGATGCTTTTTAATACTTCCCTTTCGACAAAATACTGATAAAACACCACAGCATTAATTCTTTCATTTTTATCCACATAAAAATAAATATATCCATCATTTATATCCACATAAAATAAATATTTCCTTATCATATAAATCAATAATTAATTATTCACAAATAATATTATAGAATCAAAATTATGACAACCAGGTCGTTCCCAGGAAAGAGGAGGCTTTCCAATAAGGATTTCTCCTTACTGGCGCGCAATTAGGTGACCAAACCTCTCCTTAGACAGAACTTTCTAGACATTGCCAATAATGCTATTTAATAATATTATTCAAATAATATGAATTATTGATCTGATAATGGGAAATACTATGCAGTGATAATTATTAAAACAACAATAATATAAAATATCAACGCAACAATTATTGAAGTAATAAAATAAAATATTGAACAGTAATTATTGTAACAATTATTGAGTAGTGCCTTCTTACGTACGAATCAATAATTCAACTATACTGTGTAATACCGTGTGTTACTGTGTAACTACGCGTATTACTATATTTTAACAACCGGGTATTCCAACAGTATTAACGGTAACAACTATGACGTTATTTGTAAAAACTCAAATTTGTCATTTTCTTCATCCGACCGTTATCCGTTATGGGGCCCACAAATTGCTGCGCCGTCGTACGAATATTCCTCAACAGAAAGAATATTCCACGACCAAACGAATATTCCCCGACAATATGAATATTTTATAACCACTTGCATATTTTGCAAAATTTTCACATTTCACCCATTCCTAAGCATTATATCAAATTAATACCTTATTAATTTAGAATAATGAATAGAGAAAAATTGTGACGCCCCTAAAATAGGTATACAACACCCATTCTGAGTCGCCAAAATACATAGTATATAAACAACTACATCTTTACTGTTACAATATAAGAACTGTAAGTTTAAATACAAATATTGTCATCTAGACAATATCCACACTCAAATAAGTCCTCATTACAAATATTGATACATTATTTCACAAAAATGGTGAGGACTACTAAAATAACTTCTAGAACCATCATTCCATACCCCGACTAGTACTCGCTATATTCTCACCTCCTGAGAAAAATAGAACAAAAAAGAAAAGGGTGAGCTCAACTAGCCCAGTAAAGAACATTATGACTAAGATAATACAGAACAAATTATCGTTAGTCTTCAACAGAAAAAAATCTAATAGAATACAATAGACAACAAATTTTAAATCAATAACTGCAGCGGAAACAGCAAACCATTAGAAGAGTCAAGTAGAGAATGAGTTCTACTATCTTCTAATATTTAAAAGTCCATCATCAATATTTTATCCCTGTAACATCAATCAATAACCATCTTTAATCAAATATTCATCTTTGCACTACAGGCCAAAGATATTCATTTATATCACCAGTCGGTCATGTTCATCTCAACACCTGTTCATCTTTGCACTACGGGCCAAAGATATTCATCAGTTAATCATTCATCTTTGCACTACAGGCCAAAGATATTCAGTAATATCATCATTTAGGACTGAAGATGATGAAAAATATCTTAGAGAAAACAAATCCAGTGAAACAAAATAACAAATATTAAGGATTCATATTTCGATTTATCCATGTCCAAAAAGACCTTATAATTATTCATAGTGAAGTAAAATTCAAGAATGATCAAAACATGGATACAATCAAAGCTAGTACCCATAATATATTTTTTGGACAAAAAGAAGAAAATTTTATTTTTCGGTGAATAGTAACTCGTGAATAGTAACTCATGAATAGTAACCCCGACGTGAAAAGTTCCAAATTTAATAAAAATTTCCAACCAATATTTAGGCATAATGATATTGAAGAAATAATATCATTTTCGAATAAAATAGCATCCCTTACCTCAAAATAATCGTACTTCTGACTGAATTTCGGGTATAGTGCGGACAGAAACTTGCACCGTATAGCAACACTCAAAGTATACTAACAATAATACACTCGATAATATAGAGAGAGAAAGAGAGAAAACTTATTTTTGGTGTGATTTTTAATTCTAACTTAGCCCTCTATTTATAGAAAAATGCTAGAACGCCAAAGGAGACTAAAATAATAAATTAATATTTTCTTATTTTCCTTACGCATGCCAAGACCAAGACTTGTCAAGGCATGCCAATTCTGAAATTCATCCCAGCAGCCCCCATGTTTAATACACCAACCAAAAAGTGGGTCCCGCAATTTAATAAAAATTATTTTATTTTCTGAAACTTCAATAATTCATAGAAAATAGCTCTTTTATCAAAAAAAAATCAAAACTCGCATGTTTCCATAGAAAATTTAATTCTCTACAACTTTGTAGAAGAAAGTTTTTCCAAATTCCAAACATAAGATATCCGAAATCCACAAACGGATGATTTTTAATACTTCCACATCAACAAAATACTGATAAAACACCTCAGCTTTAATTCTTTCATTTTTAACCACAAAAATATATCCCTCATTTATATCCACATAAAATAAATATTTCCTTATCATATGAATCAATAATTAATTATTCACAAATAATATTATAGAATCACATTTATGACAACCAGGCCATTCCTAGGAAAGAGGGAGTTTTCTAAAAAGGATTTCTCCTTACTGGCTCGCAATTAGATGACCAAACCTCTCCTTAGACAGAATTTTCTAGACATTGCCAATAATGTTATCTAATAATATTATTCAAATAATATGAATTATTGATCTGATAATAGAAAATACTGTGTAGAGACAATTATTAAAATAATAGTAATATAAAATATCAACGCAGTAATTATTGAATCAATAAAATAAAATACTGAACAGTAATTACTGTAACCATTATTGAGTAGTGCCTTCTTACGTAAGAATCAATAATTGGTGCAATACAGTGTGCTATTGTGCAAACAACACATATTACTGTGTTTTAACCACCGGGTATTCCAATAGTATTAACGGTAACAACTACACCGTTATTTATAAACAACTTATACTTGTCATTTTCTTCATCTAATCGCTTTCCGTTATGGGGCCCACAAAAGACTGCGCCGTCGTACGAATATTCCCCGACAGGAAGAATATTCCACGACCAAATGAATATTCCCTGACAACAATGAATATTTTATAACCACCTGTTTATTTTAAATATTTACGCATTTTACCCATAACTAACCTCATTAATCAATTTAACCCTTACTATTTCAAAATAATAAATAGAGGGAATTTAAATTTCATTTATTAATAATTTGGGGTCTTACAACCTCCCTCCTTATAAAATTTCGTCCTCGAAATTGACGTACTTACCTGGTGTTTCGAAAAGATGAGGATACCTCGCTTTCATTTCCGTTTCCAATTCCCTGGTCATTTCCTCAATAGCATGGTTTCTCCTCAAAACTTTAACTTGTGGTATGACCTTCATGCGTCGGACATGCTCCTTTCTATCCAAGATCTTGACAGGTACCTCTTCGTACGTTAAGTCTTCAGCTATCTCGTCCAGTTCTAACTCAATAACGTGGTCTGGGTCTTTCACATATTTACGTAACACAGATATATGAAAAACATTATGAACACGAGACATACTTGGAGGTAACGCGAGTCTATAGGCCACATTTCCTACTCGGTCAAGAATCTGAAATGGACCAATAAATCGTGGATTGAGCTTTTCTCTCTTCCCAAATCTTGTAACTCCATTCCATGGAGCCACACGCAACAATACATGATCCCCAACGTCAAATTTCACGTCCTTTCAATGAAGATCCGCATAACTCTTTTGTCGATCCTGTGCCGTTTATATACGTTGTCGAATCGTTTGGATCTTCTCTGTAGTCATTCGTACCAACTCTGGAGAGCGACACTTTTGTCCATATAATGCTTCAAATGGGGTCACACCTATACTTGCCTAATAACTGTTATTGTAGGAGAATTCCACCAATGGTAGGTACTTATCCCAACTCCCTTTGAAATCTAGGACATAAAGTCTTAATAGATCTTCAAGAGTTTGAATAGTCCTCTCTGATTGTCCGTCCATTTGAGGATGGTATGCCGAACTAAATCGTAAATCTGTGTCCATAGCTTTTTGCAAGCTAACCCAAAATCTTGAAGTGAATCTTGGGTCACGATCCGAAACTATGGATACTGGCATAACATGCAGTCTCACAATCTCATCTACGTATATACGAGCAAGACGTTCAAGGGAATAAGTCTCACGTATCGGCAAGAAATGAGCAGACTTGGTTAATCTATCAACAATAACCCAAATAGCATTTACGCCTTGAGAAACCGTGGGAAGACCCGTAACGAAATTCATGGTAATGTGTTCCCACTTTCATTTTAGAATCTCAAGTGGTTGCAATGGACCCTTTGGCACTTGATGTTCCGCCTTTACACGTTGACAAGTTAAACACCTCGAGATAAACTTTGCAATCTCTCTCTTCATATTATTCCACCAAAATGTATGTCGAAGATCGCGATACATTTTGGTACTTCCAAGATGGATTGTAAATGGTGTATTGTGTGCTTCCATCATGATCTTGTACTTCAAATCAGAATCGTTAGGAACACAAAGTCTGAAGTGAACTCGAAGTATTCCTTCTTCATCGATTCTTGCTTCTAGAATAACACCTTTGTAAGACCCCGAATTTTATGAAATAAAAGTATTCAATTTTTCATATAATTACTATTCAGTAAATGATTAATTTGATAAAAGTTTAAAGTTATGGGTGAAATGTGAATTTTTTTCAAAATAAGCTAATGGTTATAAAATAATTATTGTTGTCGGGGAATATTCGTTTGGTCGTGGAATATTCTTTCTGTCGGGGAATATCCGTACGACGGCGCAATTATTTGTGGGCCCCATAACGAATAACTGTCGGATGAAGAAAATGACAAATTTGAGTTTTTACAAATAACGGCGTAGTTGTTACCGTTAATACTGTTGAAATATCCGGTGGTTAAAATGCAGTAATACGCGTTACTGCACAGTAGCACGCGTTATTACACAGTATTTTTGAAATTATTGATTCTTACGTAAGAAGGCACTACTGAATAATTGTCACAGTAATTACTGTGCAATATTTTATTTTATTGATTCAATAATTGCTACGTTAAAATTTTATATTATTGTTGTTCAATAATTGTCACTGCATAGTATTTTCTATTATCAGATCAATAATTCATATTATTTGAATAATATTATTAGATAACATTATTGGCAATGTCTAGAAAGTTCTGTCTAAGGAGAGGTTTGGTCACCTAATTGCGCGCCAATAAGGATAAATCCTTATTAGAAAGCCCCCTCTTTCCTGGGAACGGCCTGGATGTCATAAATGTGATTCTATAATATTATTTGTGAATAATTAATTATTGATTCATATGATAAGGAAATATTTATTTTATGTGGATATAAATGAGGGATATATTTTTGTGGTTAAAAATAAAGGAGTTAATGTTGAGGTGTTTTATCTGTATTTTTGTCGGAACGGAGGTATTGAAAATCAAATTAGGGGTTTTAAGATATTTTGTGAGGGTTATAATTTTTAATCCGACCGTTGTATCGTGGTAATATTTGGATATGTTATACATATATAAGTTGAGTATATATCCACAAATTTTGAACCGTTAAAAATGAACGTATAATTTGTTATGAATTTTACGAGATGACTGGTTCAGAAATTGTTGAATTTTCGGAGTTAATCATTTTGGTAGAAAATTCTAGAATTGGTGGGCCTCACTCTTGGTTGGTGAAGAAATGTGCTGAGATTTTTATTCAAATGTGGTGGGTGGAAATAGTAGCAGGTAAAGCGATCAGGTTGCAGGTTAAGTCTGCTTCGGCGTGCTAACATTTTCCTATAAATAGAGGGCTAAGTTAGAATTGAAAATCACACTAGAATTCATAAGTTTTCTCTCTTTCTCTCTCTATATTATGAAGCATAATTTGTGAGTATTTAGATACTTTGAGAGTTGCTTTTCAGTGCAAGTTTCCTTCGATTTTGCATTCCAGTCAGAAATACTGCACTTTTGAGGTAAGGGATAGTAAGGGATTTTAAGGGTTATTATATTTTTCAGTTTGTAATTCTTCTGACCCTCAGAAAATTCTGAAAAAATTTAAAATGGTATTTTGACGAGTTTTATTTATTGTGTCCAAAAATGGTGATTTTTGGATGTATAGATTAAGAGTTATGAATTTTATGAGAAAAGACTATTTTAAAAGTAACCGCTTATAATTCCTTGTGGTTAACTCCAAAATTAGTGAGATTTTTATTGGGAGTACATATATATGATAGGAGTATACTCTGTGAATTTCAGAATTTTTAGACAAAAGTACAATTTTTGATAAATGTCTAAATATTCTGTTGTTTTGCCCATATGAAAAATAGTAAATGACTTTTAAAAATTCTGAGAAAAATATATGTTCACTATGGGACTATATTATGCTAAATCCCATTAAAGAAATATTATTGGAACTGATTTGGTATTTTTCATAAAAATAGTCTAGTTATGAGTAAATAAATTAAATATGTTATGTGAAGTAAAAAAATTGAAAAATAGGATTTTATGACTTGAGAATCCTATATGAGGTATATGCATATTTTTGATGAGGTTTTGGTTATTGGTGATTAAATCTTATGAGTTTGACATTTTAGAATGATTAAATACATTAATTAGTAAAGTGTAAACAATTAAAATAAATTGTTTATAAGCTTAAGAAATATTATTCTTTCAATATCATTATACCGAAATATTGGTATGAATTTTATTGTAAAATTTCTACCTTTTTGTGTCGAAGTTACTATTCATGAGTTACTATTCACGAGTTACTACTCACGAGTTACTATTCATGAGTTACTATTCACGAGTTACTATTCACGAGTTACTATTTACGATAAAATTAGTTTCTTTTTCTAACCAAATTATAGTTGATATATGAATATTACTCTTGAGATTAAATCTATATGTTGATCATGTTGTTTTTATTATCATATATAACATTTTTATAACCCTGATGTTGAATTTCTCTTTCACTTGAGTATAAAGATGGATAAATTATTGGTATGATCGTGACTAATGAATATCTTTGGCCTGTAGTGCAAAGATGAACTATTAACTAGTATGATCATGACCATTGAATTTATAATTGAATATCTTTAGCTTAAGTGTAAAGATGAATTGATTAACATGGTTATAATTATTGTTTATATAAATTCTGAAATGATTATATATTTCTTTGATATATGAATATATTTGGCCTATAGTGCAAATATGAACTGTTGAAGAATATCTTTGGCCTGTAGAGCAAAGATGAATTATTGATGAATATCTTTGGGCCGTAGTGCAAAGATGACCTGTTGGTGAATATCTTTGGCCAGTAGTGCAAAGATGAACTGTTGACGAAATTATGAATAAGAACTGTGATTTGGTATAACCATGATCTTTGATGTTTCAGGTAAAGACATGTGAGGAAAATTATCTTCGTCTTGGGTGCGAAGAAAAATTTAGAATCACAATTATGATTATGAGTTATTCATATGATTGTGGAAAGGAACTGTTGAGTGATGTTACAGAGATAAAACATTATTGGTGGATTTTTAACATGCGGAAAATAATTGACTTTTTGGTCTATTTGACTCTTCTAATGGATTGCTCGCTCCGCTGCAACTATGGTTGAAAATTTTTATCATCTACCATATGTTCTAAATCTCTGATTTATTACTGATGAAGACTATTGATAATTTATTTATCTTTAGTCATGATATTCTTTACTAGGCTTGTTGTGCTCACCCTTTTATTTCACAATTCCTTTCAGGTAATAAGAGTGTAGCTGGGTCGAGCGGGGGTAACAACGGAATAGAAAGGTGGTCATCATTTAGTAGTTATATTTGGTGAAGAAAATAGGGTGAGGCGAACCCAACGTTGGAAGGGTGTTTCGTCATTATCATACAAGATGTCTAATGACATACAACCTCGTGTCATCATAAGACAGGGTTGTGCTCATCCACTTGCTGAGTATATCTACGAGCACTTTCTATATAATCTTGGTGTTTGTTTGAAGTATAATTCTCAATTAGAGACAGTGGAGATAATGATAAGTCAAGAGAAGACTCACCATTGGGAAGAATATGATAGTAATCTTCTCGTTTTTCTTTGGGGTCTATTGGGTCAACCAAGGATAATTCTGTGGCCATATGATATCTATCATAACCTAGAAACATGGTGTCCCATGTACGAAGGTTTCCTTGAGCACTTCCCAAAGATTCTAGTTTCTAAAACAGTTTTTGACTGTACCTTTATGTAAGGTACCTTTGTGAGGTGCTGATACATGATGGTGTCCAATGTCACATTTGGTATATATTTGTATCCAAACTCACAGCATATGTGTTGTTGTATTTTGCACGACAATTGTTGTAATAAAGTTGTAGTTATTTTCTATACCATGTATTTGACTACTCAGAATGGGTTGGGTGGAGTGGACCTATTTTAGGGTCGTCACAGGTGATATCAGAGATTAAGGATATGATCTCTGGCGGAGATCAGGGAATACAACTAGGAGGGGAGAGATGAGTAAATCCTTCGCTAGTGTGTCCTACCTAAGCTTATTTGTTGGTCAGTCATAATATCGGGATATTATGTGATATGTTAATTTGTTTAATTAACCCTTGTTTTATGGTAGTATTTGAGAATGGCAGCTGAGAATACTAACAATGGAGTGAATGAGACTGTGGGGATACCTCTAATCACTAACCGTGATAATGTGATGTCAGACGAAGAAGGAATTAGAGATATCCATGTGGTGAGTGAAGAATTGATGGTTGCACCCGAGATAGTCGCAGAGGTAACAGCTGAGACTGAGTGAGAAGAGGAAGAAGAAGTACCTGAGGAGAGTTTATTAGAGGTATTGTATGATCAAAATGTAGAATTTCAAAATCGTATTCATGAGTTAGAAGAGCAGGCAGAAGAACGACAGGCGGTCGTGGAACAAAAGGATGCAACAATTCAAGCTTGTGTTACCCGATATGTGATGCTTGAACAGAAGCATTCTATGGCAGAGTATAAGATGATAAAAATAGAATCTGAGCTGAAAGAAGAAAAAAGTGAACGAGTGAGAATAAGTGATGCATGGGCAAAAGCCGCATGACGCGTGGATATTGTGGAAAGAGATGTTCGATCTAAGAAGGCTAAAATAGATGATATGAATTTCTCTTTTTGGAAAGCAATTGGGAGAACCCAACATCGAGTTTTGAATTACCCTGTACATAGCGGTCAACCTGAATCCGATATGGATCGAAGATTGATGATTCAGATCATGAATGAGGAGTACGAAGAGGCAGTTGAGGGAGGAATGTGTCCTATAGAAAAGTATATTCCAACGGTAATGATGATGCCAAATGCTGCTCCAAACAAGTCAAAGCCGAGTAGTTCGAGGGATGGCGGTTGTCATGACTTCCCAACAAATGAGGAACCCAAATGAAGTTATCATGGGAGATGAGCAATGGAGAAATCATGATGATCTGAGAGATAGAATCTGAAATGGAAGCAAGGTATTCTCAACTCTTCGAAATACCAGGTACGTAAATTTCGGGGACGAAATTTCATAAGGAGGGGAGATTGTAAGACCCCGAATTTTATGAAATAAAAGTATTCAATTTTTCTTATAATTACTATTCAGTAAATGGTTAAATTGATAAAAGTTTAAAGTTATGGGTGAAATGTGAATTTTTTTCAAAATAAGCTAGTGGTTATAAAATAATCATTGTTGTCGGGGAATATTCGTTTGGTCGTGGAATATTCTTTCTATCGGGGAATATTCATACGACGGCGCAGCTATTTGTGGGCCCCATAACGAATAACTGTCGGATGAAGAAAATGACAAATTTGAGTTTTTACAAATAACGGCGTAGTTGTAACCGTTAATACTGTTGAAATACCCGGTGGTTAAAATACAGTAATACGCGTTATTGCACAGTAGCACGCGTTATTGCACAGTATTTTTGAAATTATTGATTCTTACGTAAGAAGGCACTACTGAATAATTGTCACAGTAATTACTGTGCAATATTTTATTTTATTGATTCAATAATTGCTACGTTAAAATTTTATATTATTGTTGTTCAATAATTGTCACTGCATAGTATTTCCCATTATCAGATCAATAATTCATATTATTTGAATAATATTATTAGATAACATTATTGGCAATGTCTAAAAAGTTCTGTCTAAGGAGAGGTTTGGTCACCTAATTGCGCGCCAATAAGGATAAATCCTTATTGGAAAGCCCCCTCTTTCCTTGGAACGGCCTAGATGTCATAAATGTGATTCTGTAATATTATTTGTGAATAATTAATTATTGATTCATATGATAAGAAAATATTTATTTTATGTGGATATAAATGAGGGATATATTTTTGTGGTTAAAAATAAAGGAGTTAATGTTGAGGTGTTTTATCTGTATTTTTGTCGGAACGGAGGTATTGAAAATCAAATTAGGGTTTTTAAGATATTTTGTGAGGGTTATAATTTTTAATCCGACCGTTGGATCGTGGCAATATTTGGATATGTTATACATATATAAGTTGAGTATATGTCCACAAATTTTGAACCGTTAAAAATGAACGTATAATTTGTTATGAATTTTACGAGATGACTGGTTCAGAAATTGTTGAATTTTCTGAGTTAATCATTTTGGTGGAAAATTCTAGAATTGGTGGGCCCCACTCTTGGTTGGTGAAGAAATGTGCTGAGATTTTTATTCAAATGTGGTGGGTGGGAATAGTAGCAGGTAAAGCCATCAGGTTGCAGGTTAAGTCTGCTTCGGCGTGCTAACATTTTCCTATAAATAGAGGGCTAAGTTAGAATTGAAAATCACACTAGAATTCATAAGTTTTCTCTCTTTCTCTCTCTATATTATGAAGCATATTTTGTGAGTATTTAAATACTTCGAGAGTTGCTATTCAGTGCAAGTTTCCTTCGATTTTGCATTCCAGTCAGAAATACTGCACTTTTGAGGTAAGGGATAGTAAGTGATTTTAAGGGTTATTATATTTTTCAGTTCGTAATTCTTCTGACCTTCAGAAAATTCTGAAAAAATTTAAAATGATATTTTGATGAGTTTTATTGATTGTGTCCAAAAATGGTGATTTTTGGATGTATAGATTAAGAGTTATGAATTTTATGAGAAAAACTATTTTAAAAGTAACCGCTTATAATTCCTTGTGGTTAACTCCGAAATTAGTGAGATTTTTATTGGGAGTACATGTATATGATAGGAGTATACTCTGTGAATTTCAAAATTTTTGGACAAAAGTATAATTTTTGATAAATGTCTAAATATTCGGCTGTTTTGGCCATATGAAAAATAGTAAATGACTTTTAAAAATTCTGAGAAAAATATATGTTCACTATGGGACTATATTATGCTAAATCCCAGAAAAGAAATATTTTTGGAACTGATTTGGTATTTTTCATAAAAATAGTCTAGTTATGAGTAAATGAATTAAATATGTTATGTGAAGTAAAAAAATTGAAAAAAAGGATTTTATGACTTGAGAATCCTATATGAGGTATATGCATATTTTTGATAAGGGTTTTGGTTGTTGGTGATAAAATCTTATGAGTTTGGCATTTTGGGATGATTAAATGCATTAATTAGTAAAGTGTAAACAATTAAAATAAATTGTTTATAAGCTTAAGAAATATTATTCTTTCAATATCATTATACCGAAATATTGGTATGAATTTTATTGTAGAATTTCTACCTTTTTGTGTCGGGGTTACTATTCATGAGTTACTATTCACGAGTTACTATTCACGAGTTACTATTCACGATAAAATTAGTTTCTTTTTCTAACCAAATTATAGTTGATTTATGAATATTACTCTTGAGATTAAATCTATATGTTGATCATATTATTTTTATTATCATATATATCATTTTTATAACCCTGATGTTGAATTTCTCTTTCACTTGAGTATAAAGATGGATAAATTATTGGTATGATCGTGACTAAGGAATATCTTTGGCCTGTAGTGCAAAGATGAATTATTAACTGGTATGATCATGACCATTGAATTTATAATTGAATATCTTTAGCTTAAGTGTAAAGATGAATTGATTAACATGGTTATAATTATTGTTTATATAAATTCTGAAATGATTATATATTTCTTTGATATATGAATATATTTGGCCTGTAGTGTAAATATGAACTGTTGAAGAATATCTTTGGCCTATAGAGCAAAGATGAATTGTTGATGAATATCTTTGGGCCGTAGTGCAAAGATGACCTGTTGGTGAATATCTTTGGCCAGTAGTGCAAAGATGAACTGTTGACGAATATCGTTGGCCTGTAGTGCAAAGATGAATTTATTAATATGATTATGAATAGGAACTGTGATTTGGTATAACCATGATCTTTGATGTTTCAGGTAAAGACATGTGAGGAAAATTATCTTCGTCCTGGGTGCGAAGAAAAATTTAGAATCACAATTATGATTATGAGTTATTTATATGATTGTGGAAAGGAACTGTTGAGTGATGTTACAGGGATAAAATATTGTTGGTGGATTTTTAACATGGGAAAAATAATTGACTTTTTGGTCTATTTGATTCTTCTAATGGATTGCTCGCTCCGCTGCAACTATGGTTGAAAATTTTTATCATCTACCATATGTTCTAAATCTCTGATTTATTACTGATGAAGACTATTGATAATTTATTTATCTTTAGTCATGATATTCTTTACTAGGCTTGTTGTGCTCACCCTTTTGTTTCACAATTCCTTTCAGGTAATAAGAGTGTAGCTGGGTCGAGCGGGGGTAACAAGGGAATAGAACGGTGGTCATCATTTAGTAGTTATATTTGGTGAAGAAAATAGGGTGAGGCGAACCCAACGTTGGAAGGGTGTTTTGTCACTATCATACAAGATGTCTAATGACATACAACCTCGTGCCATCATAAGACAGGGTTGTGCTCATCCACTTGCTGAGTATATCTACGAGCACTTCCTATATAATCTTGGTATTTGTTTGAAGTATAATTCTCAATTAGAGACAGTGGAGATAATGATAAGTCAAGAGAAGACTCACCATTGGGAAGAATATGATAGTAATCTTCTCATTTTTCTTTAGGGTCTATTGGGTCAACCAAGGATAATTCTGTGGCCATATGATATCTATCACAACCTAGAAGCATGGCGTCCCATGTACGAAGGTTTCCTTGAACACTTCCCAAAGATTCTAGTTTCTAAAACAGTTTTTGACTGTACATTTATGTAAGGTACCCTTGTGAGGTGCTGATACATGATGGTGTCTAATGTCACATTTGGTATATATTTGTATCCAAACTCATAGCATATGTGTTGTTGTATTTTGCACGACAATTGTTTGTAATAAAGTTGTAGTTATTTTCTATACCATGTATTTGACTACTCAGAATGGGTTGGGTGGAATGGACCTATTTTGGGGTCGTCACAACCTTCTTGCACTTTCTTCTTCATACGCATCAGCTCCGGGTCTGTGGTTTGAGCAACTTTAACTTTATCAATTAAAGTTGGTTCTATGTGTATACTTGACATCATCGCACTCGTTCCTGCATATGATCTTCTACTCAACGCGTCAGCTACCACGTTTACTTTTCCAGGATGGTATTGAATAGTGTGGTCGTAATCTTTCAACAGCTCGAGCCAACGTCGTTGCCGCATGTTGAGTTCTTTTTGAGTGAATAAATATTTGAGGCTTTTATGGTCTGAATAAATCTCCACTTTCTCCCCATATAGATAGTGCCTCCAGATCTTTAGCGCGAAAACGACTGCTGCCAACTCTAGATCATGAGTAGGATAATTTCTCTCATATTCTTTAAGTTATCGCGGGGCATAGGCTATAAGTTTCCCACGTTGCATGAGAACACATCTTAGCCCTTTGCCTGAAGCATCGCTGTAGATAACAAATCCATCTGAACCAGATGGTATGGTCAAAACAGGTGCCGAAATGAGTCTCCTCTTAAGCTCTTGAAAACTCTTCTTGCATTCCTCGCTCCATACGAATTTGATATCTTTTCGAGTCAGCTGAGTTAACGGGGTAGCGATTCGAGAAACTCCTTCCACGAATCTCCTATAATAACCAGCTAAGCCCAGAAAGCTACGTACTTCAGTCACCGTCTTTGGTTGCTCCCAACTTTGTATTGCTTCAATCTTCGCCGGGTCAACAGATACTCCATGTTTTGACACCACGTGCCCTAGGAATGCTACTTCCTCAAGCCAGAACTCGCATTTCTTTAACTTAGCATATAACTTGTTTTCACGCAGCCTTTGGAGTACCAGCTTCAAATGGTTCTCATGATCTTCACGGCTTTTGGAATATATGAGGATGTCATCAATAAAGACAACAACGAACTGATCCAAATAATCCTTGAATACTCGGTTCATCATATCCATGAAAGCCGCAGGAGCATTAGTCAATCCAAAAGACATGACTAGGAATTCATAATGCCCGTACCGAGTTCTGAAGGCAGTCTTTGGAATATCCTCAGTTCTAACCTTCAGCTAATGATATCTAGAACGAAGATCGATCTTTGAAAAGAATTGTGCTCCTTGTAACTGGTCAAACAGGTCATCAATATGAGTTAGTGGATACCTATTCTTAATGGTGACATGGTTTAATTCTCGGTAGTCAATACAAAGTCGCATACTCCCGTCTTTCTTTTTTACGAATAAAACAGGAGCACCCCAAGGAGATGTACTAGGACGAATGAAACCGATGTCTAACAATTCCTGTAGTTGGACTTTTAACTCCGGAAGTTCAATAGGAGCCATTCGATATGGGGTTTTAGAAATGGGTTTTGTACCCGGTTCAAGATCAATAAAGAATTCAATTTCACGTTCCGGGGGTAGACCGGGAAGTTCTTCAGGAAATACGTCAGGAAAGTCAATAACAACAGGAATATTATTCAAATTTGACGTGTCTTTATTCAAATCTATAACATGGGCTAAGAAAGCTTGACATCCGTTTTTTAATAAACGAATGGCTTTATGGCTTGATATAACAGTGATTGATTTTAATGGCTTAGTTGCTTGAATTCGTACAACAGGTTGGTTAGGAATATGAAAACTAACAACCTTACGAAAATAATCAATTTTGGCATGATGAGTAGTTAACCAATCAATCCCTAAAATCACATCAAAAGCAAGTATCTTTAAAGAAATAAGGTCAACAGGTAATGTGATGGTGCCAACTTGGATCAAACAAGATTTATAAACAGTGGATGTGATGAAAGTTTCTCCTAACGGAGTCTCCACAAATAAATCAAAGTCTAACTTCTCCGGAGTCAAGTTTAAACGTTGAGCACAAGCAGGAGAGATAAAAGAATAGGTAGAACCGGTATCTAATAAGGTATAAACTTCGTATGAATTTATGATTAGCTTACCCGTGATCACCTCGTTTGGGTTCCTCGCATGTTGACCAGTCACGACAAACGCTCTTCCAGGAACCGTTGACTATATCTTTTCTGGGACAACTTTTTGAGTCACCATCCCCGCTAGACTTGGTTTTGCTACAGTGCAATCTCGAGCGATATGTCCTTCCTTTCCACAATTATAACATACCTTAAACTGTTGTGGGCAGTTTGGGCTGATATGTCCTTCTTTTCTGCACTTATAGCATATAACCGGTGGTCGTTCTCCTCCCTTGGAACCAGTTGCTGCTGGTGTTGACGTCTTTGCATTGTCATTGTTGAATCTCCTCTTTTTAAAATCTCCTCCTGACTCGCTTCTTCTATTTTCATAGCCACGATTACCACCAGAGTGGTTGCCGTTCTTGTCTGTATTTTTCTTTCTCCGCTGGTTATCATTGTTCTGATGACTGCTGTCACCGATATGATCCTGGTTGTGGTCCCTCAGTTGACCGTACTCGTTATCTCGCTCTAATAATTGAGCCCTATTGACAACATTTGAATAGAGAGAAAATTTATGAGAAATGAGATATTGATGTATGCCGGGTTTCAAACCTCTTAGAAACATCCTCGTCATACGTTCCTCATTCTCCACCAAATGAGGTGCAAACCTGGATAACTCTGCAAACTTCTCCTCGTACTGAGACACCGTCATGTTATTCTGCTCCAGTCTAATAAACTCTACCTCCTTCATATGACGAATACTTTCAGAAAAGTACTTGTCATTGAACAGTTTCTGAAATGTCTCCCAAGACATGCTGAGTGCGGCTGGATGGGTGCGCTTCACAGACTCCCACCAGTAGTCTGCCTCGCCACGGAACATAAAGGTGGCGAATGGAACCTTCTGTTCCTCCGTGCATCCCAAGACATCGAATATCTTGGTAATTTGCTTGACCCACGTTTCCGCCATGATCGGATCCGGCTTTCCCTTAAATTCTGGTGGTCCTAATTCTTTGAACTGTTTGGCTGTGACAAACCGTGAATTGCTATCATTTCCTCCTGTATTTTGAACACGAGTCTCCCTCGTCTGGTTTTGCATGAATTGCAAAAAACTTCTAAACATTCCATCGTTCATCATCTGGTCATTGGTGTTGTTCACAGGAGGAACATTGCCAGCCTGTTGTACGTTCTCCTCGTTGGTAAGCACCGGTGTCTCCACGGTCTCATTTACTCCACTGTTAACATTCTCAGTCGACATTCTCAAATACTGCTATAAAACAAGGGTTAATTAAATAAATTAACAAATCACATAATACCCCTATATTATGACTGACCAATAAATAAGCTTAGGTATGACACACTAGCGAAGGATTTATTCGTCTCTCCCCTCCTAGTTCTATTCTCTAATCTCCGCCAGAGATCATATCCCTAAGCTCTGATACCAACTGTGACGCCCCCAAAATAGGTATACATCACCGATTCTGAGTCGCCAAAATACATGGTACAGAAACAACTACATCTTTACTGTTACAACATAAGAACTGTGAGTTTAAATACAAATATTGTCATCTAGACAATATCCACACTCAAATAAGTCCTCATTACAATTATTGATACATTATTTCACAAAAATGGTGAGGACTACTAAAATAACTTCTAGAACCATCATTCCATACCCCGACTAGTACTCGCAACATTCTCGCCTCCTGAGAAAAATAGAACAAAAAGGAAAAGGGTGAGCTCAACTAGCCCAGTAAAGAACATTATGACTAAGATAATACATAACAAATTATCGTTAGTTTTCAACAGGGAAAAATCTAATAGAATACAACAGACAACAAGTTTTAAATCAATAACTGCAGCGGAAACAGCAAACCATTATAAGAGTCAAGTAGAGAATGAGTTCTACTATCTTCTAAGATTTAAAAGTCCATCATCAATATTTTATCCCTATAACAACAATCAATAACCATCTTTAATCAAATATTCATCCTTGCACTACAGGCCAAAGATATTCATTTGTATCACCAGTCGGTCATGTTCATCTCAACACCTATTCATCTTTGCACTACGGGCCAAAGATATTCATCAGTTAATCATTCATCTTTGCACTACAGGCCAAAGATATTCAGTAATATCATCATTTAGGACTGAAGATGATGAAAAATATCTTAAAGAAAATGAATCCAGTGAGACAGAAGGACAAAAATTAAGGATTCGTATTTCGATTTATCCATGTCCAAAAATACCTTATAATTATTCATAGTGAAGTAAAATTCAAGAATGATCAAAACATGGATACAATCAAAGCTAGTACCCAGAATATATATTTTGGACGAAAAGAAGAAAATTTCTTTTTTTGGTGAATAGTAACTCGTGAATAGTAAGTCATGAATAGTAACCTCGACGTGAAAAGTTTTAAATTTGATAAAAATTTCCAACCAATATTTCGGCATAATGATATTGAAGAAATAATATCATTTTTGAATAAAATAACATCCCTTACCTCAAAATAATTGTACTTCTGACTGAATTTCAGGTATAGTACGGACAGAAACTTGCACCGTATAGCAACACTCAAAGTATACTAACAAGAATACGCTCGATAATATAGAGAGAGAAAGAGAAAAAACGTGTTTCTGGTGTGATTTTCAATTTTAACTTAGCCCTCTATTTATAGGAAAATGCTAGAACGCCAAAGGAGACTAAAATAATAAATTAATATTTTCTTATTTTCCTTACGCATGCCAAGACCAAGACTTGTCAAGGCATGCCAATTCTGAAATTCATCCCAGCAGCCCACATGTTTAACCCACCAACCAAAAAGTGGGTCCCGCAATTTAATAAAAATTATTTTATTTTTTGAAACTTCAATAATTCATAGAAAATAGCTCTTTTATCAAAAAAAATTCAAAACTCGCGAGTTTCCATAGAAAATTTAATTCTCTACAACTTTGAAGAAGAAAGTTTTTCCAAATTCCAAACATAAGATATCTGAAATCCACAAACGGATGATTTTTAATACCTCCACATCGACAAAATACTGATAAAACACCTCAGCTTTAATTCCTTCATTTTTAACCACAAAAATATATCCCTCATTTATATCCACATAAAATAAATATTTTCTTCTTATATGAATCAATAATTAATTATTCACAAATAATATTATAGAATCACATTTATAACAACCAGGCCATTCCCAGGAAAGAGGGGGCTTTCCAATAAGGATTTCTCCTTACTGGCGCGCAATTAGATGACCAAACCTCTCCTTAGACAGAACTTTCTAGACATTACCAATAATGTTATCTAATAATATTATTCAAATAATATGAATTATTGATATGATAATTGGAAATACTGTGTAGAGACAATTATTGAAACAATAGTAATATAAAATATCAACGCAGCAATTATTGAATCAATAAAATAAAATACTGAATAGTAATTACTGTAACCATTATTGAGTAGTGCCTTCTTACGTAAGAATCAATAATTGGTGCAATACAGTGTGCTACTGTGCAACAATGCGTATTACTGTGTTTTAACCACCGGGTATTCCAACAGTATTAACGGTAACAACTACGCCGTTATTTATAAATAACTTATATTTGTCTTTTTTTTCATCCAATCACTTTCCGTTATGGGACCCACAAAAGACTGCGCCGTCGTACGAATATTCCCCGACAGGAAGAATATTCCACGACCAAACGAATATTCCCCGACAACACTGAATATTTTATAACCACCTGCTTATTTGAAATATTTGCGCATTTTACCCATAACTAACCTCATTAATCAATTTAACCCTTACCATTTCAAAATAATAAATAGAGGAAATTTAAATTTCATTTATTAATAATTTGGGGTCTTACAAAAATTCACTTTTATTTATAATAAGTTGGGGTCTTACAGTCAAGTCTTATTTTATTTAATTATATGTATTTCGATTCCCAAATGCACAACTCCGAATAAATACAAATTAGAAACTACTTTCTAATTTCATTTCACCTTGGTCAAGGATTCCTAGGTTGTCATTTATTGAATCACATATGACATTTCTCTTCTTTTACTAGAAGTGGTAGATTCTTCATTGATCATTCATTATCTCTATATATAATTTATTACACCCAAGCATACCCTTTGATATACTCTACGAGTCTTAAGGAATAAGTCAAAGTGTAATTTATTATATATAAGATACTATGATGATCTCAAGTCTAAGGATCATTTGTACTACTATCACTACATGAATTTCTATTGGCAGACAAGTAAAACTCCATTAGGTATTTCTTACCGAGTCACGTTCAGTGAACTTATTCTCCAATAAGTACCTACATACTTACTTTAGTGTCTCCACACAAATGATTATGAGATCAATCATCATCATCCAATGAGCAAGCAACGTATGTACCAATCTATCCGGATTCACTAATTCCATTTTTAGTAATCTATTGATTGAGAACATTTTAGTTTAAAGTTATCTAAGAATTTAGATCGCATTAGCATGATCTCATCATGATTCTAAAAGCATTGCTTAAAAGTATGGGTTTATCACATATTATTATAACAACGCCATGTATATAATTAAATGCCTTTAATAAATAATTCTTTATTAATAAATAAATAAGATTGATTACAAAGTATATGCTTTATCATCATACATGATTGGCTTGTATGCATACTACTTTCAATCTCCCACTTACACTAAAGCTAATCATCGTGGTATCTCATACCCATATTCTCTAAGTGACGATCGAACTATTTTTGTGTTAATGCTTTAGTAAATGGATTTGCAATATTGTCTTGAGAGTCCACACACTCCAGGGTGAAATCTACTCTTTTAATGATCTCTCTGATCAAATGAAACTGTCGTAACACGTGTTTGGATTTTTGATGAGACCTGGGTTCCTTAGCCTGTGCAACAGCTCCGGTGTTGTCACAGAATAAAGGTACTGGTCCTCTAATGCTAGGAACCACACCAAGTTCGGTAATGAACTTCTTCGTCCAAACAGCCTCCTTTGCAGCTTCACTTGTAACTATGTACTCTGCCTCTGTCATTGAATCAACAACTGTTTGCTGTTTGGAACTCTTTCAACTCACTGCGCCACCATTCAAGGTAAACACATACCCTAAAATAGATTTACTGTCATCTTGGTCCGTTTGGAAACTCAAGTCTGTGAAGCCATCTAGTTTCAATTCAGACCCACCAAAGACAAGAAATACATTCTTAGTTCTTTTTAAGTACTTTAGGATATTTTTCACTACCTTCCAGTGTTCTTCTCCTGGATTCGACTGATATCTACTTGTTACACTAAGTGTATGAGTGACATCCGATCTAGTACATATCATACCGTACATGATAGATCCTATTGATAAGCATAAGGAATCTTACTCATACGGTCTCTCTCCTATGGTGTCTTTGGGGCCTGTTTCTTGGAGAGATGTATTCCATGGCTCATCGACATGAGACCTCTTTTTAAATCTTCAGAGTACATTCCTTGGGATAAGCCAAACATCCTTTAAGATTTATCTCTATAGATCTTTATCCCCAAAATATTGGATGCTTCTCCTAAGTCCTTCATGGAGAAGTGTTTAGATAACATGATTTTAATTTATTGAAGCATAGGAATATTATTCTCTATCAGTAATATATCATCAACATATAATACAAGGAATGACATAGCGCTCCCACTAACCTTGTTGTACACACATGGTTCATCCTCATTTTTGATAAAAATCAAACTCTTTAATTGTCTCATCAAAATGGATGTTCCATCTACGAGAAGCTTGCTTCAATCCATAAATGGATCGTTATAGCTTACAGACTTGATTTGTTCCAACCTTTAAAACAAATCCCTCTGGCTGTGTTATATACACATCCTCCTCAAGTTTTACATTGAGGAAGGCCATTTTCATGCCCATCTGCAACATTTCGTTGTCATGGTAAGCTGCAATCGCAAGCAAAATTCGAATAGACTTTAACATCGCTACTGGGAAAAGGTTTCGTCATAGTCAACTCCTTGTGTTTGTTTGAAATCTTTTGCAACCAGTTGGGCCTTATAGGTCTCTACGTTGCTGTATGTTCCAGTCTTTCTTTTAAAGACTCATTTGCACCCAATAGGCTTAATGCCTTCAAGTGGTGAAACCAAAGTCCATACCTAGTTTTCATATATGGAGACCATCTCGGATATTATGGCTTCTTGCCACTTCTCTGAGTCTTTAATACTTGTAGCCTATTCTTAATTCAATGGATCATCATCATCTATGATGCATACCTCATCGTCATCCTCTATGACGAATCCATACCTATCATGTATCTTCGGTACTCTTCCAGATTTACGAATAGGTTGTGTTACAATAGGTTCTTTCACTTAGTTAGGTACCTAATTTTGATTCGTAGTATTTTGTGGTTCTTGAACTTCTTTAAGATATATCTCACTCCCATTGACCCCTTTAAGGATAAACTCCTTTTCTAAGAAGGTAGCATGTATAGCAACAAACACCTTTTGATCAATTGGATGATATAAATAATACCCTGATATTTTTTTAGGGTATCCCACAAATCTACACTTGTCGGATCTAGTCTATAGCTTATTATTTTCAAATTTTTTGACATAAGCTGGACAACCCCAAGTCTTAACATATTTAAGATTTGGTTTCCTCCCTGTCCATAACTCATATGGGGTCTTAAGGACGAATTTGGTAGGTACCTTGTTATGTAGGTATGCAGACGATTCTAGGGCATATCCCCAGAAGGAAACTGAAAGATCGGTAAAACTCATCATGGATCGAACCATGTCCAATAATTTTTGATTTCTCCTCTCAGATACACCATTCATCTGTAGCATCCTTGGTGGAGTCCATTATGAGATTATACCATTTTCTTTGAGACAATTAAAAACCTCAGCACTTAAGTATTCACCTCCTCGATCTGATCGAAGAATCTTAATACTTTTGCCAGTTTGCTTATCTATTTCACTTCTGAACTCTTTGAACTTTTCAAATGATTCAGATTTGTATTTCATTAAATACACATATCCAAATCTTGAGTGATTTTTAGTGAATGTAATAAAATAAGAATACCGTCCTCGTGCATTCGTTGTCATAGGTCCACATACATCTGTGTGTACTAACGCTAACAACTTTGTAACTCTTTCTCCATTTCCACTAAAAGGAGATTTAGTTATTTTTCCCACGAGACAAGATTCACAAGTTGGATATGATTCATAATCAGATAGCTCTAATAGTCCATCTTTATGCAACTTGGATAATCTTGTTTCATTAATATAACCGAGTCTATAGTGTCACATAAAGGTATAATTTACATCATCTATTTTCCTTTTATTAGTTTGTTCAATTTGAAGTATATTTTCATGCAAGTCAAGTATATAAAGTCCATTTCACATATTACCAACACCATATAAAATATTATTATTATAAATAGAACAATTGTTGTTCTTTATTATAATGTCAAAACCATCCATATCCAATACAAAAATTGAAATAATATTTTTAATAAGTGACTGAACAAAATAACAATTATTTAATCTAATGGACTTGCCCGTAGGCAATGCTAAACAATAAGTCCCTACAGCTAATGCAGTAACCTTTGCTCCATTTCCCACTTATAGGACGACCTCATCATTACTCAACTTTCTACTTCTGACCAGTCCCTGCATCTTATTCCATATGTGAGAACCACAGTCGGTATTCAATAACCGAGTAGAAGATTGACTTTCAAAAAATATAATTTCAATCATAAACAAATCTTGATTAGGATCCGAAGCTTCTCCAAGCTTCTTCTGGTTTTGTTCCGCAAGATAATCCTTTCAGTTCCCCTTCCAGTGACCCGGTTTGTTGTAATGGAAGCAAATTCCTTTGTTAGCTGGATCAGGTTTCTTTTAATCCTTCACTTTTGCCTTACCCTTAGCCTTCTTGGATTTCTTCTTTTCAGAAGATACCTTGGGCCACTTCCTTTTCTTGGAAGAATCATCCACCAGTAAGACATGGTTCTTCTTGGATGGGAAGTGACCTTCAGCTATTTTCAACATGTTAAATAATTCAGGCAAGCTGACATCTTGCTGATTCATGTGAAAATTCACATCAAATTGTGAAAAGGTTTCCGGGAGTGACTGCAAGAATAAATCTTGACTCAACTCCCCATCCATGACTAACCTAAGCTGTCCAAGATGTTCAATCAGATTGATCATCTTTAAGACATCAGTCTCAATGGTAGTACCCTCGGTCATCTGAGATCGAAAGAGCTCCTTAGATATTTCATATATAGATGTCCTACTTTGCTCACCACAAGCTCTTGCAGGTGCAGTAGCATAGTAGGAGCATCCATGGTTTCATGTTGACGCTAAAGATCGTTACTCATGGATGCGAGCATGATGCATTAAGCCACAGATGCATCATCTTGCCACTTTTTAAAAGTAGCAATCTCTTCCTCAGAGGCTGTCTCTACAAATTTTGCAGGTTTGGGCGAATTTAGGACATAAGAAATCTTTTCAACAGTGAGAACAATTCTCAGATTCCTTAACCAGTCCGTGTAATTTGGTCCGGTCAGTTTGTTAGCATCAAGTATGCTATGCAGTGAAATTAGTGAATATTACATTTTCAAATTCTGCATGTAAAAGACAATATTTTAGCAAACATTCATTTAATTAATTTATTTTACCAAAATAATTTAGGTCTTATTCTTTATTGGTATCTCCCACTATTTTCTTCAAACTATATTACAATCATTATATAATTCGGCAATATCTAATTACAGATTTGCTAGTGAAAATATGTGTAAGACCCCGAATTTTATGAAATAAAAGTATTCAATTTTTCTTATAATTACTATTCAGTAAATGGTTAAATTGATAAATGTTAAAGTTAAGGGTGATATATGATTTTTTTTTTAAAATAAGCAAGTGGTTATAAAATAATCATTGTTGTCGGGGAATATTCTTTCTGTGGGGGAATATTCGTACGACGGCGCAGCCATTTGTGGGCCCCATAACAGAATAATTGTCGGGTGAAGAAAACGACAAATTTGAGTTTTTACAAATAACGGCGTAGTTGTTACCGTTAACACTGTTGGAATACCCGTTGGTTAAAATACAGTAATACGCGTTATTGCACAGTAGCACACGGTATTGCACAGTATTTTTAAAATTATTGATTCTTACGTAAGAAGGCACTACTCAATAATTGTTACAGTAATTACTGTTCAATATTTTACTTTATTGATTCAATAATTGCTGCGTTGATATTTTATATTATTTTTGTTTCAATAATTGTTGCTGCACAGTATTTCCCATTATCAGATCAATAATTCATATTATTTGAATAATATTATTAGATAACATTATTGGCAATGTCTAGAAAGTTCTGTCTAAGGAGAGGTTTGGTCATCTAATTGCGCGCCAGTAAGGAGAAATTCTTATTGGAAAGCCCCCTCTTTCTTGGGAACGGCCTGGTTGTCATAAATGTGATTCTGTAATATTATTTGTGAATAATTAATTATTGATTTATATGATAAGAAAATATTTATTTTATGTGGATATAAATGAGGGATATATTTTTGTGGTTAAAAATGAAGGAGTTAATGTTGAGGTGTTTTATCTGTATTTTTGTCGGAACGGGGGTATTGAAAATCAAATTAGGGTTTTTGAGATATTTTGTGGGGGTTATAATTTTTAATCCGACCGTTGGATCGTGGTAATTTTTGGATATGTTATACATATATAAGTTGAGTATATGTCCACAAATTTTGAGCCGTTAAAAATGAACGTATGATTTATTATGAATTTTACGAGATGACTGGTTCAGAAATTGTTGAATTTTCGGAGTTAATCATTTTGGTGGAAAATTCTAGAATTGGTGGGCCCCACTTGTGGTTGGTGAAGAAATGTGCTGAATTATATTTCAAATGTGGTGGGTGGGAATAGTAGCAGGTAAAGCCATCAGGTTGCAGGTCAAACCTACCAAAATTTTCCTATAAATAGAGGGCTAAGTTAGAATGGAAAATCACACTAGAAATATAAGCTTTCTCTCTTTCTCTCTCTATATTATGAAGCATATTTTGTGAGTTTTTAGATACTTGGTGAGTTACTATTCATCAGTGCAAGTTTCCTTCAGCATCATATCCGATATCCAGTCAGAAGTACTGCTCTTTTGAGGTAAGGGATTGTAAGGGATTGTAAGGGATAGTAAGGGATTTTAAGGGTTGTTATGATTTTCAGTTTCGTAATTTTTCTGAACTTCAAAAATTCTGGAAAAATTTGAAATGATATTTTGATGAGTTTTATTGATTGTGCCCAAAAATGGTGATTTTTGGATGTATAGATTGAGAGTTATGAATTTTATGAGCAAAGACTATTTTAAAAGTAACTGCTTATAATTCCTTGTGGTTAACTCCAAAATTGATGAAATTTTTATTGGGAGTACATGTATATGATAGAAGTATACTCTGTAAATTTCAAAATTTTTAGACAAAAGTACAACTTTTGATAAATGTCTAAATATTCGGCTATTTTGGCCATATGAAAAATAGTAAATGACTTTTAAAAATTCTGAGAAAAATATATGTTCACTATGGGACTATATTATGCTAAATCCCAGAAAAGAAATATTTTTGGAACTGATTTGGTATTTTTCATGAAAATGGTCTAGTTATGAGTAAATGAATTAAATATGTTTTGTGAAGAAAGAAAATTGAAAAATAGGATTTTATGGCTTGAGAATCCTATATGAGGTATATGCAGATTTTTGATGAGGGTTTTGGTTATTGATGATGAAATTGTAAGAGTTGGCATTTTATGATGATTAAATGCATTAATTAGTAAAGTGTAAACAATTAAAATAAATTGTTTATAAATTTAAGTAATGTTATTCTTTCAATATCATTATACCGAAATATTGGTATGAATTTTATTGTAGAATTTCTATCTTTTGTGTCGGGGTTACTATTCATGAGTTACGAATATTACTCTTGAGATTAAAACTATATGTTGATCATATTATTTTTATCATCATATATAACATTTTTATAACCCTGATGTTGAAATTCTCTTTCACTGGAGTGTAAAGATGGGTAGATTATTGGTATGATCATGACTAGGGTTCTCTTTGGCCTGTAGTGCAAAGTTGAATTGTGACTGGTATGATCATGACCATTGAATTTATAATTGAATATCTTAAGCTTAAGTGCAAAGGTGAATTGATCAACATGGTTATAATTATTGTTTATATAAATTCTGAAATGATTATATATTTCTTTGAGATATGAATATATTTGGCCTGTAGTGCAAATATGAATTGTTGATGAATATCTTTGGCATGTAGTGCAAAGATGGCCTGTTGATGAATATCTTTGGCCTGTAGTGCAAAGATGAACTGTTGTTGAATATCTTTGGCCCGTAGTGCAAAGATGGTTTGTTGATGAATATCTTTGGCCCGTAGTGCAAAGATGGTTTGTTGATGAATATCTTTGGCATGTAGTGTAAAGATGAACTGTTGTTGAATATCTTTGGCCTGTAGTGCAAAGATGAACTGTTGTTGAATATCTTTGGCCTGTAGTGCAAAGATGAACTGTTGTTGAATATCTTTGGCCCGTAGTACAAAGATGGTTTGTTGATGAATATCTTTGGCCCGTAGTGCAAAGATGGATTTGTTAGTATGATTATAAACAGGAACTGTGATTTGGTATAACCATGATCTTTGATGTTTCAGGTAAAGACAGGTGATGAAAATATTCTTCGTCCTGGGTGCGAAGAAAAAATTTATAGTCACAATTATGATTATGAGTTATTCATATGATTGTGGAAAGGAACTGTTGACTGATGTTACATGGATAAAATATTGTTGGTGAATTTTTAACATGGAGAAGATAATAGACTTATTAGTCTATTTGACTCTTCTAATGGATTGCTCGTTCCGCTGCAACTATGGTTGAAATTTTTATCATTTACCAGATGTTCTAAATCTCTGATTTATTATTGATGAAGGCTATTGATAATTTAATTATCTTTAGTCATGATATTCTTTACTGAGCTAGTTGTGCTCACCCTTTTGCTTCACAATTCCTTTCAGGTAATAAGAGTGTAGCTGGGTCGAGCGGGGGTAACAAGGGAATAGAACGGTGGTCATCATTTAGTAGTTATATTTGGTGAAGAAAATAGGGTGAGGCGAACCCAACGTTGGAAGGGTGTTTTGTCACTATCATACAAGATGTCTAATGACATATAACCTCGTGTCATCATAGGACAGGGTTGTGCTCATCCACTTGCTGAGTATATCTATGGGCACTACCTATATAATCTTGGTGTTTGTTTGAAGTATAATTCTCAATTAGAGACAGTGGAGATAATGATAAGTCAAGAGAAGACTCACCATTGGGAAGAATATGATAGTAATCTTTTCATTTTTCTTTGGGGTCTATTGGGTCAACCAAGGATAATTCTGTGGCCATATGATATCTATCATAACCTAGACGCGTGGCCTCCTATGTACGAAGGTTTCCTTGAGCACTTCCCAAAGATTCTAATTTCTAAAACAGTTTTTGACTATACCTTTATGTAAGGTGTTATTGTGAGGTGATGTCCGCGGTTGGAACATGAGTCACATTTGGTATATATTTGTATCCAAACTCACAGCATATGTGTTGTTGTATTTTGCACGATAATTGTTGTAATAAAGTTGTAGTTGTTTTCTGTACCATGTATTTGGCGACTCAAAATGGGTTGGGTGGAATGGACCTATTTTGGGGTCGTTACAATATGGATCTCATTTCAAATATATATATATATATATATATATATATATATATATATATATATATTGTGGTGACACAACAAACTATATATAAAGAAATAGGTAGACAACTCCTTTTAATTACATCACCATGTAACTATATATATTGTTATCGAACTTTGTTTGGTAGAGCTTGGATATCATATCCGGTGCGTTTACAGCTTATATATATATATATATATATATATATATTTACAGTTTTTATATATATAACTGTAGTTCGACCTGTGGGCTAGATTTACTTAAATCTGACTATTTCACTTTAATCGGTTCATGATGACTAAACTGGAACTGTTGAGGCTAAATAGTTTAGATTTATTCAAATCGAGTTATGTTTCTAGCTTATGTTAGCATGCGGGTTAGATTTATCTAAATCTGGCCATTTCTCACTTTGACCGATTCATGGTGACTAAACTGGAACCATTGAAGCTGGAATGCTTAGATTTACTCAAATCTAGTCAGTTTTCTAGCTTTTGCATATATTGCTTTGTCATGTGAGCCTAGGAATCATGTGATCACAGATTCAGTTTCTGAATCTAGATTTGGTTCCCATGATAGACATTTTCAGCTGCAGTCAGCTTGTAAATTATTCACGGTGTCTAGAAAATAAAAGCAATCAAGTCGAACACATAATAAAATGGAAGTATCAAAGGCCTCAATTACTATTGAGCACAAGGGTTTTAAAAAACCTATTTTACAAAACATCATTGCTACATCTTGTTAAAATTGAACTTTTATACAAAGTCAAACCCTTTGTATATAGGTACAAACGAGGCATAGCACTACTTCCAAACAACTGCACATAGACTTACACACACAAACCGATAAAAGTTTAAAATGAAAACTGGCGATAACCGTGTTATCACAGAAGTCGGGGGGTGCCTAACACCTTCCCTCCGCTTAATTGTTGGTTGAAATCTAATTACGCTCACACGCAAGTGCACGTGGTCAACAAGTAATACAGTGATAAGTTGAGTATCGTTCCCACAGAAACTAGTATGAAATTAATCCCAACAATTACCAACTTTGTATTAATCCAAATTTTATCAAACTATCCAATTCAATGATTATAATTATTAAAAACTAAAAATATTAAAAATACCAAGCAATCAACAAACTTAAAAACTATAATTTTAAACAAATATTAGAGAATGAGGCTTACAACTTCACTTTAAGTCTCACTCCTATTATTACACTATAATCCAGTTCAATTCATTATCCCAGTTTATTAATCAAGAACACTTAAGTAGAACTAGCCATCTCTCGATCCACGAATTCCATATTAACTTAAATCCACAAATTAGATAGAATTAAGCTAAATGCCTTAATCAACTAATTCACTATATCTCTATGTGAATTACAATCAAACAAGGTTAAAGTTCAAGTTCTCTACCCGATTACATGCGATGTTAGGCATATCTCTATCCTAACATTCATCAAGATTCCATTCAAACACAAAATTCAAGAACACATGCTAAAATGATTAAGTCTAAATACATATATCATCTCTCGAGTCCATACAAATCCACACAGAATTGGTGATCAAGCAATTCATAAATTAAAGCACAAATCACAATAGATAAACTGAATGATAGATTATTAAACTAAAATTAAGACTATATAATCATCGTTCAACCATAAAGATCCGTCATAAGCCTAACAAGTAAATTAGTTCATCACAAATGAAATAAAAACAAAAATTATAAAAGAAATCATCATCCCAATTACAATAATTGAATTAAAGAAGTAGAATGAATACAAAATCACCCTTCTCCTTTGCTCCAACTTGTAATTTTTGCTACTCTGACCTTCAATCCTTCCTCCAATGAATATTTCCAAATTAGGGCTTCAAATTGTTAATTGATTATCTGTTGTCAATCTCCCTATATTATCTTCTTATTCTCTCCAGAATAAGACACGTAATTCCACCATAAACTGACGCCAAATATAGTTCTAAACCATGCCAACTTCCTTCCTTCAAGCCACTGCAACATTACAATTCAGACGGGAGGCTTGGTCTTTTCCCGTACCTCCGCCCCGGCAGGGGTTTTTCCTCTATAAAGGCCCGCCCCAGCGGGGGTCCTTCTGTTCTTGGTTGAGTACCCCCGCCCTGGTGGGTGTTTTTGCTTGTATAGTGCCCGCCCCAGCTGGGGGTCATTTTGTTGTTGTCCAATTTTTGTTCATTTACTTGCTAAGTTTCGCCATGAACCCACCTTTTAAGTCCAAATGCTATGCCACCACATCTAAACATAAAACAACAATAAACAAGTAAAACGAATCACAAAAATAAAGAATTAACGCAGTTTAAGCTCGAATTAGAGGCTGATTCGTAGGTATAAAACCCACTCATCAAACTCCCCCAAACTTAAACCTGTGCTAGTCCTCGAGCACAAAACAAAACAAAAATGCTATACAATGCAATGCAATGGAATGGAATGCAACTAGTCTACATGCCTACGAATCCAGCAGTAGTGATATAAGCAAGTCTGTTCAATAGGCCTCAGAGAAATCAAGTAAACATGATAATACTTCATATCAAAACCATTCAGTAAATTCCTATCAATCATCAACTCTTAAACTATTATCACTGATACAGTGCATGTGTGCTCAACACCCATTCTAACTGATGCAAATTCAAATTTAATACATAACAAGTCTCTTTGAAGGCATCATATAGTGTAAACTCAAGAATTTCAAAAATAGTCAAGATCCAATTAAAATCAAACAATTTCCAATATCAAGGGTCCAAATAGGGTACTTATTTTATTTTTCATTTCTAGGGGGCTTTTTACTCTTATTTGTCGTTTTATTCATTTTTATTTTTTTTATACACATCGCTATGCAATGTCTTATTCCCTTAGGCTTTTCAATGCTACCTTAACGAGCTTTCGACCAACGACTCCCAAACCATTAAGACCTTAGGGCGCTAGGTGTAAAGAAAATCCCCTCGGACTTACTTACTCAAGTAACAAAGGCCACAAAACTAGACAAGCATGCCACAGTGTTTATTCTCTCTTTTTTTTATGAAGCTTATATACCCCAAATTTTCCCCCAAACTTAGGTTCTTGCCTAACTTTCGCCTTCACTGCCTATCCTTGTCATTCTCTTATTCAAACTAACATTATCCTCTAGAGGTCCATTATGTATCAATTTGAACTAAATCAATTTGAACTAAATCAATCAACATAATTCTTATTACTGTGTTAACTTTATTATACCAGTTTCAAACAGGGAAAGATCCAATTCATAACAGAAAATCACGTCAAAGTTCTAATAGTCGGTACTATACTCGTATACTAAATCTCAGTCTCATCATTGGCCAAAATAGATTGTAACACATCAAACGACTAGACTCATGCAAGATAACACAATACTTAACTAAAAATTTTTGTGATTTATATATATATATATATATTTATTTTTTTTTAGTTACAAATATGAAATAAACATAAAAGAATTAAAAACTAATAAAAACTATTTACAATACTACACTTACTATGCAACTATTACACAATTACACTAAATGAATGCAACATATCATGAACCTAACTCTAATCATGAAACTAACATATGCAAAACTAACATGCAAAAACTCTAAATAATAACTCCCCCAAACTTAACAATTCCAATGTCCTCATTGTAAAAATAAAACATTTAGTGTACGAGGACTTCCCCTATAATCATCTAAGCTTGAGGTGGTGGTGGTGGTTGTGGCTCATCATTGTCTAAATCTGAAGGTGGAAATCGTGGCATTGGTGCAGGCTGCTGGTATGGAAACTGAGCATTTGAGTTAAAACTTTGGAGGGTCGCATTCAATAAGGTGAAGGACATGTTCATGGTGTCAAACATATGGTCCTGCCTGGCCGCGAGTCTCCTCATCTGTCTGTTGGCTTCTTTGTTGTGCCCATCAACTTGTCTCTGGAGGTTGAAAAATTGAGGGCACAACATATATCTGCCGATCTGTTGTATCTCCCCAGTCTCCTGCTCTACCGTCATCTAGCCAGCCTAGAACTCATCGTTGTCAGAGGTGTCCTTAGTATCAGCCTCCTTCTCAGAGGCTGGTGGAAATATAAACCCTACTCCACTTGGATGTGACTTCCCCCAGGGCCACACTGTGTAACGTGCTATCATCCGTGAGTCCAAAATCTAAAGCAGCTGTTGGGTAGTCTCATCACCGGACCACCAAACTCCAGCCTATCTGCACAACCCACATATGAGGGATGGGCGAGGCAGGCCACCGAAAAATTGCCCTCGAAGGCATCTTCGTATTGAGAAATTGATGATGACAGCCACGTTGATGAAGAAATCTTGCACGATTGCATACAAAAGAAGTATCTTCTCTGTTGTCACCTCAGTAGTATGTGTGGACAGTAATAGCTTGGCGCACAAGAACGCATACCATATCTTTCCATAACGACTCAGGTCCTTGCTGTGGAAGATTGTGCCCCCTTTTAGTCCCTTAACCCATGTGGTGCCCGACTTAGTTATTTCTATTAAAATACCCTCATAATCAGGATCATGGTCATGCAAATATGCATACTGGCATTCCATAAGAACTCCTAGGCGGTAATACACGTTAATAGCTTCTGAACTGAAAGGCACTTGTTTACCCCTCACAAATGCAACGAATGGGGCCTTATCCTCCGCATTTGTATAAATTTCCTTCACCACATTGACGATCGCTGGCTCTGGATTGTCAGTAAACCTATTCCATCCTTTTTCATATATTTGTCTCTTCATTTGGCCATCTACATTGTCGTGTGCCAAGCCTCGCTCTGGAGTTAGTGCCTTAGACACTAGACAATCATATCGATCGGAGGCGTTGGCACTGATGAATTTTCTCATGTTGAAGGCCCGAGCCGGTGGTGTAGACCTTGAGCCCTCGCCTCGCTGTCTCTTTGATGCTTGTTTTGGTGCCATGGTAATCAAATGGATGAACTCAAGCCAAAATTCCCCCCAAACTTAACTTGAACAATTCGTTGAACACGTGGTGTGCATGACTCACAATACCCCCAAAAAATGGTGATAGAACTTCGAATGTGGTGATATATGATGAGAAATTGTAAGAATTTGCTTATCCACTATTTATTGACAAATTGGTTTATTCTCTCATTTCTTTGTTGCTGCCCAAAATCGCACTTGAAGAACCTTAACTTTTGTATGACTGAAGTTGTATGAACTTAGATGGAGATGTGGTGTAGTTAGGGTTTCAATTTATAAATAGGAGATGGTGTAGAGAATTGCCACATCTTGATTGCCAATCGCGCACGAAATTGTGAAGCTTCTCAGATCTTTCAATTTAGGAGGGAGCTTTTTCTGTAGTATTGCACTGTATTCTTCAGTTAATGCCACTATTTCGAAGTCCTTGAGCTTGTTTTTCTTCGAAAGTATTTCTTTCATGAATTTAACATAACGTGGCATCTGCTCAAGTGTTTTGGCAAATGGAATATTGATGTGCAATTGTTTGAATATGTCCATAAACCTTGAAAACTGGTCCTTCAACTTTTGACTTTCTAGCCTTTGAGGAAAAGGTACAGGTGGTGTAGCTTTATTCTATTTTTCTTCCTTTGGCTTTTCCACCACTTTCTCCTTAGATTTCCTTTCTAATTCATTCCCTTCGTTCTCACAATCATCATATGTACTTGCTTTCCTATCCAAGTTAGAACCCAATTCCTTACCACTTCTAAGTGTAATCGTATTACATTGCTCGTGATTTCCTCTCGGATTCTTTTCTGTGTCGCTAGGCAACATCCCTTGAGGCCTATTGTTCAAAGCCAATGTAAGTTGTCCCATTTGATTATCTAAGTTCTTTATCGATGTCGCTTACATTTTCATTGCTGCCTCATTGCCTGCTATATATTTCAATAGTAGCTCTTCAAAATCTGACTTTTTCTCATGGTGTGGAGTTACTTGTTGATTATGATTTTGGAACCCCGGGGGATAAGATAGTCGTGGACCCTACTGAATTTGATTGTTACTCCACGAAAAGTTGGGATGGTTCCTATTCCCCGAGTTATAGACATTTTGATACAGTTCTACGGAACCCTGTTGTAGCTGCCCACAAACTGAACTGAAGATGGGTTAATAGCACGTTGTTCCGTAGGTTGTTCCCCAACAAACAATTCACAAATAACCACAATCTGCTAAGTTTGTACACCTGTTGCCTCCTTTTTGGTTTAACAAAATGGACTCTAACTCATGCAAGTATACACCTGTCAACAAGTAGTACAGAGTAAGGAAGTATCAATACCACAGAGAAATGTGAATAAATATATGCTATCATACAACAAACTTATCACTTTTACTGTTTGCTCAAACAATCAAATAATAAGTGAATTGGTATCTATTTTAACAGAAAATTATTAATTACTAAAAGTACGGTAATCAAGTTAGTGAAATATGGGATCCTAATTTCATTTAATGCTTCATCCAACATGTATGCCTCTTGTTATACCTAATTATTTAATATGGACAGCTAGTCGAGAGCACAAAAGTAAAACACAACCATCTTTCGATGTACTATGTCTAAATCACATAAAATCCATAATTTGATAGAATTCATGTAAGCATCAAAATGACCTAACTCACTATATGTCTATGTGAATTATAAGCAACAATGATTTAAGTATAAGATCTCATTGACTACACATGGTGAACCGGTATATTCCTATCCAGATCACGAATCACAAAACCTAATATGAATAAGCCTCATGAACATATGCCAACATGGTCTAATCTCTACATATATTTCATTTTCCAATTCCATACAAGTAATTAGTGTGAATGGTGATCAATCATTCAATATTTTAGTAAAACCATGCAAGGCAATCCAATATTATCTATACAACATCACAATCAGGCATACACGTATATACTATTCATTAAAATCCATTAGAATCCCATAATGGAAGTTAGTTCATTTCTGAATCAACAACCATTATGGGATTGAAGCAAAACATAGAAATGAACAATGAAAGCAAAAGATTAAAGAGAATTGAGGAATCAAATTTGTTAAACTCTGCTTCAAAGTTTGACTCTAAGCTTGTTCAAATCACAATCATCACCAGAATGAAAATTAAAACAATCCTCTAAAGAGAGAAGCTCAAAGTAATAAGTAAAATGCTAAAACTCTCTCTAGCCAAGCAAAACCTAATTAATCATAATAAAAAACATATAATAGAATGAATACTAAATCTCTGGTAACCAAACATATCGTCTCAAAACAACAAACACGCTCCAATATTTTAAATTACAAAAGTCAGCATTTTAAGTCAGGTTTGACTAGCGCGGCCGCGCGGTGTCATATGAGGAATCGGGCGTGGGCGCCCTGTGGGTGTATCTGCAAAGTGTTTGGCTCGGGCGCGCCAAGTCCCTTTGTTAATGAGGCGAGGCCGCGCTACTGCTGCTTCATGTCTGCTGGATTGCTGCTATCTGCTACTTGCTTTCTTCATTGCTTCTTCACTTCTTACTTCTTCTTTTGGTCACATTCAAGTTCTTCTAGCTGTCCTTTTCACTTGCTTGACTCTAGTTGCCAACTTCATTCTTTCTCAAGCCACCACGCCTTGCCTTGCCATTTCCATTTCTGTGCCATTCCATGCTTTAAGAGTTCCAGCTATGCACACTACAAAACAAACACAAAAAGCAAATAAAACATTCCAAAAGTACTTGACTTGGGCTGAATTCTAGTGAGTTGGTACCCAATAAGTAGGTATAAAACCTACTTATCAAATACCCCCAAACTTAAACTATTGCTTGCCCTCAAGAAATGCATACAAAAATAAAATAACAATGAAACTACATGCTATGCAAACTACACTATGATTGCTAGTGAGTCTCAAGATTTCCAGCAATAATAGAATTCCAATCAGGTGTGCCTCGGAGAATTATCTAGATTCAAGAATAAAGTATCAAACTAAGCTATAGACATAACACTATACAATGAAATAATCCAAACTCGCTATAAAGATGCTGTGTGTATGTGGTGTGTTCACAAATAAACTTGATAGAGGCAAAGACTAAACATGTTCTACTACTTAAGAAAGAAAATTGAAGTTTAAATCAAGAACTACGTATAATAATGAAACATCAACTACTCCAACACCTCAATACAAACTAAGGTTCAATAATAGGTTTATTCTGCTTTATTTTTACTCACGAGGGTGATTTTTGCACTTTTCCATGGTGTTTATTGATTTATTTTCTTTTTCCCATGATTGTGCACTGCCTCATTCCATTAGGCAAAAAATAGTGTTACCCCTTAGTGAGCTTTCAACCAACAACTCCCATACCATAAAAGACCTTAGGGCGCTAGGTGTAAAGACAATCCCCTCGGGCGTACTTGCTCAAGTAATAGAGGCCCCGAAACAAGACTAGCCACGATAATTTTTTTTTATATTTTTCTCTTTTTCTCTTTTTCTCTTTTTCTTTTTTATATATAGCAAGCATACCCATGTGTTTCCAAAGTTTTATTGTCAGTGTTTCATAGTCTATGTCCACTTCCTACACAATTCTTTCTTTAAAAATAACATTTTCTACTCAGCAAGCAAACAAGTTATTCTTTTACCAACAAGCAAACATGAACACTTATGTGCTAACCGTTAGCATCTAAACAACAAGGCATGGATTAATTCATGTATAACATTATAACTCAACTCATGCTATCAACCAAATTCAAGAATCCATCAAATTTCTAATTCATCATTGGCTAAACTAAAATTCCATTAACTAGATACTTGGGATATGCAACTAGACATACAACTAAAATGGATAATAATCACTAAAATGCGAAAAAATATTCTGCATAATTAAACTAAACACATAAACATGCAAAAATTATACTAAAAATGCATAAATGATGCAAAATAACTACATGCTCTACACTACACTAAACACCCAATACCCCTAAACTTATAATAATCATTGTCCCCAATGAATGAAGGTAAAGGCTTATGAGAACTCCCCTAATTTTTAGCATGGCCACCCTCCTCGGGTGGTGAGTCTGGCGGTGGAAACGGCACTGCTGTCCCGAACTGAGGCCATTCTAGCATTGTTCCTTGCTGTGCAAAAGCTTTGGTTAATGACCGTGATAATCCATTTGCAAATGCGAAGAAATTATCATAAATAGCATCCACTTTCCTCTCCAACCTTCGAAGGCGGCGATCATCATTTTCAGCAATAGCATGGGTTAAAGTTCCTACTTCAGTTGGCTGCGTGGGGCTGTGGAGATGGCACCGATGATGTGGCTGGAAGAATGAAGCCCTTTCCCCTCGGGTGCGGTGTACCTCCTGCCCAATCCTCAAACTTGGTAATTGTGGCATAAGTGATGTCTTGACTTGGATACTGTATTTGTGCATTGGCCCACGTGATTCCCGCTCGTGCACATAAATGAGCGACAACTGATGCATGTGGAATGCTTCATGTGGTGCTCCCCCTCATGTAGCGTAGAATATTCTGGTTAAGGAGATGACCCACATCAATATATTTGCATGTGACTATTCCCCACAAAATAATTACTCGCCCAGCTAGGATGTCATGTTGATGGGATGAAGACATCAATTTTGTACAGATAAATAAATTCCAGGCTTTGGCATAGCGATTGAGGGCTGAGCTCGAGAAATTTGTAGGCTAATTTGTGCCAGGCTTGTAATTCCACTACGTATTCGATACGAACAAGTCAGTGATAACCCTATCTAGGTTGGTCTTAAACCGTGCAGCCTCTACCCAGTTTGCACATCCAGTTGGTGGGTCAGGTAAGTTGAACACGCCTCGAATCGCCTATGGGTGATAATTCACTTGAACACCACGAACATATGATAGTCCACTCATAGTCTCCTTCGCATTGGCATAAAATTCACGTACAATGCCCATAGGTGCAGGCATGGGTGTAGACACTACTCCAATCCAGCACCGTTCCTTAATCATTGCCCACAGCTCTCCATCCTCTTTTCCATGCTTGAATCCTCGCTCCTTCATAAAAGTTTTAGCCACAATCCGATAATATTCTATCTTAGCATCAAGGTTGACGAACTTGGTAAAGTCGACTATATCCTCACTTTGGCTGCATAAAGAGGATGACTCTGGAGTACGAGAGCATGCTCTTTTAGGTGCCATAGAAGTTTGACTGATTAAACTCTAAATGATTTGAGAAGAGATTCACTGATGAAATTACGCTCTGTATGGAAAACCACCCCTAAACTTTCTACTTTGACAAACTCTAAAGAAACCCTAAGTATTTGAATGAGGCTATGTAGAAGAGATTGAGTGTGACAACCCCAAAACAGGTCCATTCCATCCAACCCATTCTGAGTCGCCAAATATATGGTACAGAAAATAACTACAACTTTATTACAACAATTGTCGTGCAAAATACAACAACACATATGTCGTGAGTTTGGATACAAATATATACCAAATGTGACATTGGACACCATCATGTGTCAGCACCTCACAAAGGTACCTTACATAAAGGTACAGTCAAAAACTATTTTAGAAACTAGAATATTTGGGAAGTGATCAAGGAAACCTTCGTACATGGGAGGCCATGCTTCTAGGTTATGATAGATATCATATGGCCAGAAAATTATCCTTGGTTGACGCAATAGACCCCAAAGAAAAATGAGAAGATTACTATCATATTCTTCCCAATGGTGAGTCTTCTCTTGACTTATCATTATCACCACTGTCTCTAATTGAGAATTATACTTCAAACAAATACCAAGATTATATAGGTAGTGCTCGTAGATATACTCAGCAAGTGGATGTGCATAACCCTGTCTTATGATGACACGAGATTGTATGTCATTAGACATCTTGTATGACAGTGGCAAAACACCCTTCCAACGTTGGGTTCGCTTCACCCTAGATGATTCACCAAATATAACTACTAAATAATGACCACCGTTCTATTTCTCTGTTACCCCCGCTCGACCCAGCTACACTCTTATTACCTGAAAGGAATTATGAAACAGAAGAGTGAGCACAACTAGCCCAGTAAAGAATATCATGACTAAAGATAAATAAATTATCAGTAGCCTTCAACATAATTAAATCAGAGATTTAGAACATATGGTAGATGATAAAAAATTTCAACCATAGTTGCAGCGGAACGAGCAAACTATTAGAAGAGTCAAATAGACCATAAAGTCTATTATCTTCTCCATGTTAAAAATCCACCAACAATGTTTTATCCCTGTAACATCAATCAACAGTTCCTTTCCACAATTATGTGAATAACTCATAATCATAATTGTAATTCTAAATTCCTCTTCGCATCCAGGATGAAGATAATTTTTATCACATGTCTTTACCTGAAACATCAAAGATCATGGTTATACCAAATAACAGTTCTTATTTATAATCATACTAATAATTTTATCTTTGCACTACGACCAAAGATATTCATTATCATTTCATCTTTGCACTACAGGCCAAAGATATTCAACAACAAGTCATCTTTGCACTACATGCCAAAGATATTCATTAACAATTCATCTTTGCACTACAGGCCAAAGATATTCCTCAACAGTTCATATTTGCACTACAGGCTAAATATATTCATCAACAGTTCATATTTGCACTACAGGCCAAATATATTAAAATCTCAAAGAAATATATAATCATTTCAGAATTTATATAAACAATAATTATAACCATGTTGATAAATTCACCTTTGCACTTAAGCTAAAGATATTCAATTATAAATTCAATGGTCATGATCATACCAGTCACAATTCAACTTTTTCACTACTGGCCAAAAAGAACCCTAGTCATGATCATACCAATAATCTACCCATCTTTACACTCAAGTGAAAGAGAACTTCAACATCAAGTTATAAAAATATTATATATGATAATAAAAACAATATGATCAACAACTGCATTTATTTTCGAGAGCAACAATCATAAATCAACGATAATTTGGTCTGAAAAAGAAATTAATTTTTGTCATGAATAGTACCCCGTAAATAGTAACTCGTGAATAGTAACTCATGAATAGTAACTCACGAATAGTAACCCCGACACAAAAAGATAAAAATTCCACAATAAAATTCATACCAATATTTTGGTATAACGATATTGAAAGAATAACATTTCTTAAATTTATAAATAATTTATTTTAATTGTTTACACTTTACTAAATAATGCATTTTAATCATCCTAAAATGCCAAACTCATAAGATTTCATCATCAATAACCAAAACCCTCATCAAAAATCTGCATATACCTCATATAGGATTCTCAAGCCATAAAATCCTATTTTTCAATTTTCTTACTCACATAACATATTTAATTCATTTTCTCATAACTAGACCATTTTTATAAAAAATACCAAATCAGTCCCAAAAATATTTCTTTTCTGGAATTTTGCAGAATGTAGTCCTATATTAAACATATATTTTTCCCAGAATTTTTAAAATTCATTTACTATTTTTCATATGGCCAAAACCGCCGAATATTTAGACATTTATCATAAATTGTATTTTTATCCAAAAATTCCAAAATTCAAAGAGTATACTGATATTATATAGATATACTTTCAATAAAAATTTCATCAATTTTGGAGTTAACCACAACGAGTTATAAGAAGTTACTTTTTAAATAGTCTTTTCCCGTAAAATTCATAACTCTTAATATCACCATTTTTTGACACAATCAATAAAACTCATCAAAATATCATTTCAAATTTTTTCAGAATTTTCTGAAGGTCAGAAGAATTACGAACTGAAAAATATAATAACCCTTAAAATCACTTACTATCCCTTACCTCAAAAGTGCAGTATTTCTGACTGGAATGCAAAATCGAAGGAAACTTGCACTGAATAGCAACTCTCGAAGTATCTAAATACTCACAAAATATGCTTCATAATATAGAGAGAGAAAGAGAGAAAACTTATGAATTCTAGTGTGATTTTCAATTCTAACTTAGCCCTCTATTTATAGGAAAATGTTAGCACGCCGAAGCAGACTTAACCTGCAACCTGATGGCTTTACCTGCTACTATTCCCACCCACCACATTTGAATAAAAATCTCAGCACATTTCTTCACCAACCAAGAGTGGGGCCCACCAATTCTAGAATTTTCCACCAAAATGATAAACTTCAACAATTTCTGAACCAGTCATCTCGTAAAATTCATAATAAATCATACGTTCATTTTTAACGGTTCAAAATTTGAGGACATATACTCAACTTATATATGTATAACATATCCAAAATTTACCATGATCCAACGGTCGGATTAAAAATTATAACCCTTGTAAAATATCTCAAAAACCCTAATTTGATTTTCAATACCTCCGTTCCGACAAAAATACAGATAAAACACCTGAACGTTAACTCCTTCATTTTTAACCACAAAAATATATCCCTCATTTATATCAACATCAAATAAATATTTCCTTATCATATAAATCAATAATTAATTATTCACAAATAATATTACAGAATCACATTTATGACAACCAGGCCGTTCCCAGGAAAGAGGAGCTTTCTAATAAGGATTTCTCCTTACTGGCGCGCAATTAGATGACCAAACCTCTCCTTAGACAGAACTTTCTAGACATTGCCAATAATGTTATCTAATAATATTATTTAAATAATATGAATTATTGATCTGATAAAGGAAAATACTGTGCAGCAACAATTATTAAAATAACAATAATATAAAATATCAACGCAGCAATTATTGAATCAATAAAATAAAATATTGAATAATAACTACTGTAACAATTATTGAGTAGCGCCTTCTTACGTAAGAATCAATAATTTCAAAAATACTGTGCAATACCATGTGCTACTGTGCAACAACGCGTATTACTGTATTTTAACCACTGGGTATTTCAACAGTGTTAACGGTAACAACTACGCCGTTAATTATAAAAACTTAATTTTTGTCGTTATCTTCATCCGACCGTTTTCCGTTATGGGGTCCACAAATAGCTGCGACGTCGTACGAATATTCCCCGACAGAAAGAATATTCCATGATCAACGAATATTCGCCGACAACAATGATTATTTTATAACCACTTGTTTATTTTAAAAAAATTTCACATTTCACCCATCAATTTAACCATTTACTGAATTGTAATTATAAGAAAAATTGAATACTTTTATTTCATAAAATTCGGGGTCTTACAATCTCCCCTCCTTATGAAATTTCGTCCTCGAAATTTACGTACCTGGTATTTCAAAGAGTTGAGAATACCTTCCTTTCATTTTAGATTCCATCTTCCCTGTCATCATAATTTCTCCATTGCTCATCTCCTGTATTGCAAATATCATTCTAGAATACAGCTTCAAAACAAGGGTTAATTTAACAAATTAACATATCACATAATATCCCGATATTATGACTGACCAACAAATAAGCTTAGGTAGGACACACTAGCGAAGAATTTACTCATCTCTCCCCTCTTAGTTCTATTCTCCGATCTCCGCCAGAGACCATATCCCTAAGCTTTGATACCAACTGTGACAACCCCAAAACAGGTCCATTCCATCCAACCCATTCTGAGTCGCCAAATACATGGTACAGAAAATAACTACAACTTTATTACAATAATTATCGTGCAAAATACAACAACACATATGTCGTGAGTTTGGATACAAATATATACCAAATGTGACATTGGACACCATCATGTGTCAGCACCTCACAAAGGTACCTTACATAAAGGTACAGTCAAAAACTATTTTAGAAACTAGAATATTTGGGAAGTGCTCAAGGAAACCTTCGTACATGGGAGGCCATGCTTCTAGGTTATGATAGATATTATATGGCCACAGAATTATCCTTGGTTGACGCAATAGACCTCAAAGAAAAACGAGAAGATTACTATCATATTCTTCCCAATGGCGAGTCTTCTCTTGACTTATCATTATCTCCACTGTCTCTAATTGAGAATTATACTTCAAACAAACACCAACATTATATACATAGTGCTCGTAGATATACTCAGCAAGTGGATGTGCATAACCTTGTCTTATGATGACACGAGATTGTATGTCATTAGACATCTTGTATGACAGTGGCAAAACACCCTTCCAACGTTGGGTTCGCTTCACCCTAGATGATTCACCAAATATAACTACTAAATGATGACCACCGTTCTATTTCTCTGTTACCCCCGCTCGACCCAGCTACACTCTTATTACCTGAAAGGAATTGTGAAACAGAAGGGTGAGCACAACTAGCCCAGTAAAGAATATCATGACTAAAGATAAATAAATTATCAATAGCCTTCAACATAATTAAATCAGAGATTTAGAACATATGGTAGATGATAAAAATTTTCAACCATAGTTGCAGCGGAACGAGCAAACCATTAGAAGAGTCAAATAGACCATAAAGTCTATTACCTTCTCCATGTTAAAAATTCACCAACAATGTTTTATCCCTGTAACATCAATCAACAGTTCCTTTCCACAATTATGTGAATAACTCATAATCATAATTGTAATTCTAAATTCCTCTTCGCATCCAGGACGAAGATAATTTTTATCACATGTCTTTACCTGAAACATCAAAGATCATGGTTATACCAAATAACAGTTCTTGTTTATAATCATACTAACAATTTTATCTTTGCACTACGACCAAAGATATTCATTATCATTTTATCTTTGCACTACAGGCCAAAGATATTCAACAACAAGTCATCTTTGCACTACATGCCAAAGATATTCATTAACAATTCATCTTTGCACTACAGGCCAAAGATATTCCTCAACAGTTCATATTTGCACTACAGGCTAAATATATTCATCAACAGTTCATATTTGCACTACAGGCCAAAAATATTAATATCTCAAAGAAATATATAATCATTTCAGAATTTATATAAACAATAATTATAACCATGTTGATCAATTCACCTTTGCACTTAAGCTAAAGATATTCAATTATAAATTCAAAGGTCATGATCATACCAGTCACAATTCAACTTTTCCACTACTGGCCAAAGAAAACCCTAGTCATGATCATACCAATAATCTACCCATCTTTACAATCAAGTGAAAGAGAACTTCAACATCAGGTTATAAAAATGTTATATATGATAATAAAAACAATATGATCAACAACTACATTTTTTTTCGAAAGCAAAAATCATAAATCAACGATAATTTGGTCTGAAAAAGAAATTAATTTTTGTCATGAATAGTACCCTGTGAATAGTAACCCGTGAATAGTAACTCGTGAATAGTAACTCGTGAATAGTAACTCATGAATAGTAATCCCGACACAAAAAGATAAAAATTTCACAATAAAATTCATACCAATATTTTGGTATAATGATATTGAAAGAATAACATTTCTTAAATTTATAAACAATTTATTTTAATTGTTTACACTTTACTAAATAATGCATTTTAATCATTCTAAAATGCCAAACTCATAAGATTTCATCATCAATAACCAAAACCCTCATCAAAAATCTGCATATACCTCATATAGGATTCTCAAGCAATAAAATCCTATTTTTCAATTTTATTACTTCACATAACATATTTAATTCATTTTCTCATAACTAGACCATTTTTATAAAAAAAATACCAAATCAGTCCCAAAAATATTTCTTTTCTGGAATTTTGCAAAATATAGTCCTATATTGAACATATATTTTTCTCGGAATTTTTAAAATTCATTTACTATTTTTCATATGGCCAAAACTGTCGAATATTTAGACATTTATCATAAATTATACTTTTATCCAAAAATTCTGAAATTCACAGAATATACTGATATTATATAGATTTACTTCCAATAAAAATTTCATCAACTTTGGAGTTAACCACAACGAGTTATAAGCGGTTACTTTTTAAATAGTCTTTTCCCGTAAAATTCATAACTCTTAATCTATACATCCAAAAATCACCATTTTTGGACACAATCAATAAAACTCATCCGACCGTTTTTCGTTATGGGGCCCATAAATAGCTGCGCCGTCGTACAAATATTCTCTGACAGAAAGAATATTCCACGATCAACGAATATTCCCCGACAACAATGATTATTTTATAACCACTTGTTTATTTTAAAAAAAATTCACATTTCACCCATCAATTTAACCATTTACTAAATTGTAATTATAAGAAAAATTGAATACTTTTATTTCATAAAATTCGGGGTCTTACATTGAGCATGGTGAGAAAACTGAATGTTGAGGAATTGGTGGGGTGAGGAGTTAAGATTTTGAAATGAAACCATTTGGAAGATATGAAGAGATAGAGGCGTCAGTTTTGAAGATGAAATGTGGAGACGCACGTTTCAAGAATGGTAACTGATAAAAGAGGTGGAGTGGTGCATGTTTTAAAACATTTAAATTTTTTAGAAACCGAACTTAGGCGCGGCCGCGCTGAGTGTAAGCCTGATGATGGTGCGGACACGTTGACATGGCGCAGGTGCGCTGCTGTTAAACGTGTGAAGGGCTCGGGCGCGCTGTAGCTCAGATTGCATAGAAACCCGGCGCAGGCGTGCCAAATATATACTATGATAACGTCCACCTCTAACACCCCCGCAACTTTAGGTTATGACATCCCTACTGTAGGATTCTAAAAATCATTTGATGTCGTTGTCTCAATGAGATTATAAGCCTCTTCATAACTTTTGGCCCATAAGGCTCCTCTCGTAGCAACATCCACTATCGGCCTTGACTGCCAACCCAATCCATTATAAAAAGTATTTATTACCATCCAATCCGGCATTCCATGATGGGGACATTTCCTTAGCATCTCTTTGTAGCGTTCTAAGCTTCATACAGTGATTCACCCTGTTGTTGCTCAAATTGGAAAATTGCAGTCCTCATTTTTGCAATCTTAGCCATAGGAAATAATTTGGCTAAGAACTTCTGTGCTAAGTCCTCCCATGTAGTGATTGACCCCGGTGGTAACAAATGGAGCCAACTTCTCGCCTTATCCCGCAAAGAGAATGGAAACAACCTGAGACTAATTGCATCTTCTGAAACCCCATTGTATTTAAAGGTGTCACATATATCTATGAAGCTTAATAGATGCTCATTCGGGTCATCTGCAGCAGCACCTCCAAATTAAACCATATTTTGGAACATTTGTATAGTTCTCGACTTAATTTCGAAAGTATTCGTTGCTATAACTGGCCTTACTATACTCGACTACAACTCATTAATCTTGGGCATCGAGTAATCCCTTAAGGCTTTATGGTGCTCTTTTCGAGGCTCTTCTACCATATTGGATGTTGAAGTTTTAGTATCTACTTGTGTATTCTTACGTGCTCTCGATCACCAAGCAATACCGTTGATATTTTCATATGCAGGAATTAACTCAGAAATGTGATGATCGAGTGTGCATATACTATGCACAAGTACCTGAAATTAAAATAAAAATAAAATAGAAATAAGATAAGTAGAAAAAAAAATTTGTTCAAGTCAAACAACTCTAGCTTTAATTGATGACGACAATAATAAAATTAAACATCGTTCCCCGGCAACGGCGCCAAAAACGTGTTTCCTCCTTTTTGGTTTAACAAAATAAACTCTAACTCATGCAAGTATACACGGGTCAACAAGTAGTACAGAGTAAGAAAGTATCGATCCCACGGAGAAAGGTGAATAAATATATGTTATCATGCAACAGCCTTATCACTATTACTGTTTGCTCAAACGACCAAATAATAATTGAATTGATATCTATTTTAACACAGAAATACTAATTACTAAAAGTACGATAATCAAGTTGGAGAAATATGAGATCCTAATTTCATTTAATGCTTCATTATGCCTCTTGTTATGCCTAATTATTTAATATGGATAGCTAGTTGAGAGCACAAAAGTAAAACATAACCATCTTTCGATGTACTATGTCTAAATCACATAAAATCCACAATTTGATAGAATTCATGTTAGCATCAAAATTACCTAATCCACTATATGTCTATGTGAATTATAAGCAACAATGATTTAAGTATAAGCTCACATTGACTACACATGGTGAACCGGTATATTCCTATCCGGATCACGAACCACAAAACATAATATGAATAAGTCTCATGAACATATGCCAACATGGTCTAATCTCTACTTATATTTCATTTTCCAATTCCATATAAATAATTAGTTGAATGGTGATCAATCATTCGATATTTTAGTATAACCATGCAGGGCAATCCAATATTAAACATACAACATCACAATCAGGAATACACGTATAGACTACTCATTAAAATCCATTAGAATCCCATAATGGAAGTTAGTTCATTTCTGTGACACCTCCAAATCTGGGTACTTCATTCCCTCATGATTTGGTGTTCACTTAATTAAACATTCATATCTAACTATCAAATCATAATAAAGTTGAATAATAAACCTTCCCATTAAAGGATTACATTTATAAAAAATCTCCCAGGTTATCTAACCTTTAAATACAATCATTCAAATGCGAAAAATTAAATAACTTAATTACAATCATTAAAAATAAAGTCTGATAATAAAATATCAATATCATTACAAGTCTTCAATACTTGTTCATCTTTCTCTTTCCTTTATTGGTGCTAGGTACGCCGACCTTCTCAACTTTAGTTGTAATGTTTATATAAGCAAGAGTGACCAAATAAGGCTCTCTTGAAATGAAATTGAATAAAACTTTACAACAACTGCCAAATAATAGGCTCAATAGAACTGAACAATGTGTTCTATCAACATTCTGAAATATATAACTGAGGGTCCTAAGACCACAAACTATGTCCATAGTTATAAGTAATCTTTCAACTTAAACTTTAACAGTCATAAGACTATAGGGACTCCTCGTACTTAGGGGGATCAGCCCTTCGTACAATGTATTGTACACAAACATTTCAACGCTAAGCGTATATTATCCCCTAATAATAGGGTTGTTCATCTCACTATTTAGAGTACAAGTCCGCACTAACGTAAGTTTGGTTTGGATACATTTCAAGGAAATTTAGAATTCAACAGTCATCAACTAATGATTAGTTGAATAAAAAGTTAATAAAACTACGTTATGGAATAAACCATAAGTGAATCAACATTGTATACTAAGTTCATTCTTTAGGAATAATCTAATAGCATAAGTATTGAATAATATAACATACCTTGCTTTGAACAACATTAAGCTAAGGTTACAATCTTAGAATTGAATATTAAGTATGCATAATAAGTAGTAACTTGAACGATAAAACTTGTTCATCAGAATGAAGATTATTGCATATTAAAATAACAAGTTTAGGTTTGGAAAAACTTGCGCAATGTAATAATAGAACTAGCTCAATAAAAGTGTAGAGTTAGAAAACTTGCACTAATGCGAATATTCAATAATAATATTAGATGTGGAATCATCAACAATAATTATCCACTAACGTGCGTGAAAAATAACAACTCAAGTTTGAGTTAGAGAACTTGCATAAACATAAACAAGCTAGATACAACAAACTTGCACAATGTAACAATAGCTTTAGAGAAATTGCGTAGTCATAATCGAGATAGGGTCAGGAACTTGCCTTGCTTGTAGGCGAAACCGTACCAACTCGAATCACAAAACCCTATATATATATATATAATAATATATATATATATATATATATATATATATATATATATATATTATATACATACATGTCATCATGACATAATTAGTTACTACCAACATTCTATATATAAATAAGCATATACATCATGTAAGGTTTGATTTTTAATAACATAATCAACTTACATTAGTAAAATAATAATAATAACACTCGTTAAGTGTTAATTCCATGCTCATACTTAGTATTATCATACCACCATAACAAAATTACATGTCTAACAATCATCATATTGCATTACATCAACAATTACAGACTTTTGTGCAAAACAAAAGTCATTCTTGGGCCTACTGCAAACTGGCGCTACGGCGCCACAGTTTGAACTGTGGGCCGCGCTGCGACTTAGTTATGGCGTTGTGGCGCAATGACCAAGGCAGGAAGTGGCGCTGCGACACTATCTTTGGCGTTGCGGCACGGGGATTGGGGCGCAGGCGCTGAATTTGGCGCTAAGGCTCCAAGCTTACAGAACACAACAAGAAGAACAGAACAAAGTTACTATATCTTAATTTCTAACATCAATTAACATGTATAACTTCTGTAAATTCCACATACACGTTACCCATCATACATATACTAATTTTAAACAATTAAACAACAATTTTAGAAAACTTAAATCCTTGACAGCAATGTTTTAAAACCAAAACTCCATGGTTGATATTAACGATTATAAACCAAATTGATTCCTTTGAACTATGTTCTTTTTATTTCATACCCAATTAACATATAAAATGTCAAATTTCATAATTTCACAATTACCATTCACTAATTTTGTTATTCTACAAAACATGTTCATGCATATATTTTTACTATAAAAACCAATTTCCTTCTTTTTTTGACGCAATTCACACAATCACATACCTATATATGCTTATCATACAATCACCTATATATATATATATATATGATAATTATACTATTACAACTGCATATGCACATGATTCCATCACCAATTATAAAGGACGTAGTTTACAGACACTTTTGTAAAAACTTTATACACAGTGAAAATTCAAGCACCCAGAGACTTAGAAAATTATACTGTAAAACTTATATAACATAAAGGTTATGCAACATACCTTCTATTTGCTCAGTAATCCTTGCTAACACCACTGAACTTGTTTGAAAACTTCGAGTATTCACTCTCGAATTCTCTCTCAAATACTCTGTGAACCTTCTTCTCAGACAACTTCTCTTTTACTTCTTAGGCTTAAGCCAAATACATTATACATAAACTAAAAACCAAAGCATGATTTACAAACGTCTAAAAACCAACGTCTACTAATTGCCCGTAATAAATTATCGGTTACCAGAAATTATTATATATTATTTATATTTTGTTTATTTAATTTATATTATTAATAATTCAAAATTCAAAAATCCAAAAACCATAAGGCTTCGTTTTGCAAAACTATTTCAAACTTAAACATTTAATATCTTTAAGTCTTGTTTGGCAAAACTAAATTACACTCCTTTATAGTATAGTTATTTGTCACACTTTATTTAATTAAATTTTCATACTTAATTTAATTAATTTTAATAACAATTTATTGAATAAATCATTTAATCATTATAAACTCTCTAACTTAATTATTAAATTAAATTAGAATATTATCTCATAATAATTAATTTCCTTAACTAATTAATTAATTATTTAAACCAATAATTAACCAAATCAAATCAAATCAATTTAAACAAATATTTATTCAACAATAAACACATCCATTAAATATTTATATAATTCAATAAATATTTAAAATTACAATATTGTTACAATTTCTGAATCAATAGTCATTATGGGATTGAAGCAAAACATAGAAATGAACAATGAAAGCAAAAGATTAAAGAGAATTGAGGAATCAAATATGTTAAACTCTGCATCAAAGTCTGACTCTAAGCTTGTTCAAATCATAATCATCACCAGAATGATAACTAAAACAATCCTCTAAAGAGAGAAGCTCAAAGAAATAAGTACAATGCTATAAAACTCTCTCTAGCCAAGCAAAACCTAATTAACCATAATGAAAAACTGATAATAGAATGAATACTACATCTCTGGTAACCAACAATATCGTCTCAAAACAGCGAACACGCTCTAACATTTCAAATTATAAAAGTTAGCATTTTAAGTCAGGTTTGACTGGCGTGACCGCGCGGTGTCAAACGGCGAATCGGATGCGGGTGCGCTATGAGCGTATATGCCGAGTGATTGGCGCGAGCACGCCAAGTTCCTTTGTTAATGAGGCGTGCCCGTGTTGCTGCTGCTTCTTGTCTGTTGGATTGTTGATATCTGCTGCTTGCTTTCTTCATTTCTTCTTCACTTCTTACTTCTTCTTTTGGCCACATTCAAGTTCATCTAGCTGTCATTTTCACTTGCTTGACTCTATTTGCCAACTTCATTTTTCTCAAGCCACCACGCGTTGCCTTGCCATTTCCATTTCCATGCCATTCCATGCTTTAAGAGTTCCAGCTATGCACACTACAAAACAAACAGAAAAAGCAAATAAAACATACCAAAAGTACTTGAGTTGGGCAGAATTCTAGTGAGTTGGTACCCAATAAGTAGGTATAAAACTGACTTCTCAGCACCCGATAAAGCATCCACCTTCTTTGATAGCGCTGAAATCTGTGCTGCTAACGCCATCACCCCATCTACTTCTAACACCTCAGCTACCTTAGGTTGTGTCATTCTTGCCGTGGGCCACAGGTAGTTGTTAGCTGCCATTGTTTCTATCAACTTATATGCCTCCTTGTAACTTTTGGCCATAAATGCTCCACTCGAAGCTGCATCTATACTAGTCTTGAGATTCCCATTTAACCTATTATAAATTGTATTTATCTGCAACCATTTAGGTAATCCATGATGTGGGCACTTTCTGAGCAATTCCTTGTACCTCTCCCATGCTTCATACAAAGATTCCCCATGCTATTGTTTAAACATGGTAATCTCGTTTCTCATTTTTGCAGTCTTTGCTGGTGGGAAAAATTTGGCAAAGAATTTCTGAGCAAGGTCTTCCCAAGTAGTTATTGATCCTGACGGTAGAGAATGTAACCAACTCTTCGCCTTGTCCTGCAGTATGAATGGGAACAAGCGAAGTCTGACTGCATCATCAGACACCCCATTCTATCTGAAGGTGTCACATATCTCCAAAAAGCTGACAAAGTGTTCATTCGGATCGTCGTTGGCTAGTCCCCCAAACTGAACTGAGTTTTGAATCATCTGAATAGTCCCAGGCTTGATCTCAAAAGTATTCGCAGCAATCGTGGGCCTGATGATGCTTGACTAAAGCTCAGTCACCTTAGGAGTAGCATAATCCCTCAACACTTTTTGATCTTCTGCAGCCATTGTTACTTCCTTATCAGAGTTCTCAAAATTTTTCCTTGTGTCTTTAATCCACTTACTTAGCCTTTGAAACCGTTTCTCGATATCGTCCTCGAAAGGAAGCAAGTCTGGCTTCTTAGACCGAGTTTGCATAAACTGACTCCAAGAACCTGAAACAAGAGAGAACAAAACAAAAGAAAAAAAATGTTTAAGTAAAACTGGACTAATTAAATTGATATTGAAAAATATTAAAATCTATACTAATCCCCGGCAACGGCGCCAAAAACTTGTTGGTCGAAATCTATCTACGCTCACACGCAAGTGCACCTGGTCAACAAGTAATACAATAATAAGTTGAGTATCGTTCCCACAGAGACTAGTATGAAATTAATCCTAACAATTATCAACTTTGTATTAATCCAAATTTTATCAAACTATCCAATTCAATGATTATAACTATAAAAAACTAAAAATATTAAAAATACCGAGCAATCAACAAACGTAAAAACTATAACTTCAAACAAATATTAGAGAATTAGGCTTACAACTTCACTTTATGTCTCACTATGATTATTACACCTTAATCCAGTTCAATTCACTATCCCAGTTTATTAATCAAGAACACTTTGGTAGAACTAGTCATCTCTCGATGCACTAATACCATATTAACTTAAATCCACAAATTAGATAGAATTAAGCTAAACACCTTAATCAACTAATTCACTATATCTCTATGTGAATTACAATCAAACAAGGTTAATGTTCAAGTTCTCTACCCGATTACATGCGATGCTAGGCATATCTCTACCCTAACATTCATCAAGATTCCATTCAAACACAGAATTCAAGAACACATACTAAAATGATTAAGTCTATATTCATATATCATCTCTCGAGTCCATACAAATCCACACAGAATTGGTGATCAAGCAATTCATAAATTAAAGCACAAATCACAATAGATAAACTGAATGATAGATTATTAAACTGAAATTAAGACTACATAATCATCGATATCCAAGGTCTTCCAAATAGTAAATTATATCATGTAGTTATGTTGAGCACTTGAAAGGATATGTAGAACGTATGTGGACCGATTTCCACTGGCAATTCAACCTCTCCTACAGCATCTCGTCGAGACTATAACAACCCGATATTTTCTATATAATTAAATCAGAAATTTTGAGTATAAATTTTTTTTAATTTTAAGGATAAGTATTTGTACAAGATATTGTTTATGTATTTGTGTGATAAATAAAAATATATTTATTACATGAATAATTAAAAATAATTTTATTTATGAATTATTGATTATTATAAAGTATATTCTTATAATAATTAATTTTATAGTAGAAATGTTTTTATTATTTATTTTACATGAAAATATAAGTATATATTATTTAAATAATATATGAGATGATTTTTAGAATTATTATAATAACTATTTTATTTTATTATATGAATTTTAGTACAGATTATTACGTTAATTTTTTTTAACTTAATTAATAATATTAAATATGTAAGATAAATCAGATATGGAATCCAAACCCTAATTTTGGATTTTGATCTAGGCATGAGAATAATAATGTAATATTAAATATATTTTGATTTTTCAGTGCTATAACTATGTACTGTAGGTACGTATTGATAATGGTTGGTCAATTAAGGTGTATTCTGATCAAACCCTAGCATTACTTTATTTCACCCTATTGTGAATTTCAAATGGGAAATTTGAGATTGTGTTGTAACTGTGTTATGTGTTATACGATTTGTATTTTAGGTAAAGCCTTATTATTATGGAAAATCATAATTATAAATTAAAACCCTAATTTCTGAAATTAGAAACCATAATTTGAAACTTAAACTGGAATTTGCGATCAGTTAGAAATTGTGTTAATGTGATTAATATCATGTATAGTATATTTTATTGCTAATTATAGAAAGCCTAATTAGTAACTTAAAACCCTAATATCTAGAACCCTAAAATGGTAATGAGAACCCCTAATTAGTAATTATAAAACTTAATTACTAATTGTACACCCTAATTACTAAATTAGCAAGGTTAATTATAATTAGTGGACTTTAAAACCAAAATGTTCAACTTATGTAACTAGAAAACTAATTATAATTAGAAATCTCTAAATTGCATTTTCAGGAAACTAATATTTAATTATTATTTTTTAACATAAATGTAAAGCCTTGAAAATTTTAATTTTTGGGAACCTTAGGGCTAAACCCTAAGGGTCAAACCCTAAGGGTTTGTCAAGTTTCATTTTTTTTGCCATTAAAATTGTATGACAAATGACCATTAAGCCCTTATTCTATTATTGAAGCTAACTTGTAGAAGTTAACCTATTGGAGTTGGTAAACCACCCTAAACCTAGCCATGTGCTATTAACCTCAGCAACTCAGCCTTTACATAATCCAAATTCTTTGTATGCAAGTCATTTATTAGATTAAAGAGAGAGAAAAGTCCTTATAATTGCTCATTTGGTCACAACACACCTCCAAGACCCTCTCTCTCTCTCTCTAACCCACGAAATCCTTGGCTAAAATCAGTCACAAAACCAGCCCCACGAAATCCACTAACAAAATCAGAGGCTAGAATCAGAAATCGTTCATAGAATGTATAAACTCTAGATTGAAAATCTAATCTTGATCAATGTGTTAGATGTTATGATTAAGTGTTAAAATATGTTATTTATAGTATATAATGATGATCTGGGTTGATAGATGTTAGATCCATAACATCTATAGGCTCAGATCTAGCATTTTACAAAATCTAAAAAATTTTTATTTTGTGTTCTGACAATGAATGTCAGGTCCCGTAGATCTCAGACTGTTATGTGTTTTTGTTGTTTTAAGCTTTGATCTTGTAGTATGCTATGAGATCTTTGCTCTAGAACTTAAATCAGGGTCAGATCGGTTGTAGGTTGCAAGTTATGGGTGGTCAAACATCGTTGACCAACCATGACTGGACAAGTTCTGGGTAACCTAGAACCAGCCCAAAAAGCTCTGACAAGATTTTCAAGAGCTTGGATCTGACAGTGGTTTGATGTTTTGTTATGGTTATTGCACCTAAGTTGTAGTATGTTTGTTAGACTACATTCTTGTGCCTTAAGATCACTTAAAAATGAAATAGGTGGATCGTAGTGGTCGGTCAAACCAAGCCGGACGAGCAGGAAAGCTGTTTTCTGGGTAACCCAGAAAAAGCTTGAACATGTCGTCTGACATGGGTTGACCGTCATAGATCTGCTAGCTCGGTTGTTGTTGTGTTGGTTTTATGTGTTGGATCTCAACCCTTACATGTTGTCTACACATTGCAATCCTTAGATCACAAAATAATTGCACAGATTTCAAGTTATAGAAGCCCAAAAGTGGACAGTCGAACTGTTCTTCATTTCTAGGTAACCCAGAAATGAAGAACAGCTCTGACAGCCACTTTGAAGGCTTAGATCTTGTTGTGTTTATGCTGTTTGATCATGGTGGTTGTTGGAACTTGTAGTATTACACTATGTCTACAATATATGACCATTATCTTTCCCAAAAACACAATACATAATACATGATTCTTGGTTAAACATGGTCCCTTGTTCACTGTCTATGATGTTCTGGGTTTTGCCAAAAACGCGAAGAACACCAATAGCGACGGTTCTGTCGCTATTGGCAGTCTTTAGGACATTTAATTTCTGAAAATTATATTTTTAATAAATATTTATAGAAAATTAGTTTTAAATTATTAAAAATATATAATAAATTATTAAAAATTATTTTAAAGTCCGAAAATTAGTTTTTAATTATTTTAAGTATATTTCATAAATATTTAATATTTTTGGAATATTAATGGTATTTAATTTATTTAATTATAATATTAAATAAATTATTTAAGAATGATTTTAATACATGAAAAATCATTTAAAATTATATTATGATATAAGAAAATATTTTAAGTTATTTTTAATGACTTTTAATATTTTGTGATAAATGTTATTAATAAATTAATAATAATGATAATTAAGATATTTAATAAATAAATGAAATAAATAAATTAAAAATGATTTTATTATATTAAAAATTATTTTAAATAATAATAAGGTATTTAAAAATATTTTAAGTTATAAAATATAACTTTCAATATTTAAAGGTAAATTTCATTAATAATTTAATATTAATGATATTAGAATTATTTGATAATTATATTAACTAAATTAGTTAAAAATGATTTTAATATTATAAAAAATCATTTTAAAGGAAAATAAAGTGTTTAAAGATATTTTAAGTTATAAAATATAATTTTTAATATTTAAAGGATAATTTCATTATTAATTTAATATTAATGCTTATTAATTTACTATTAATGATATTAAATTTATTTAATAATGATATTAAATAAATTGTTTAAAATGATTTTATTAACTTAAAGATCATTTAAAAAGGATATAAATGAATTAAAAATATTTTCAGTTATAATTAATGACTTTTAATATTTTGATAAATAGTACATTAATATAAATATTAATGGTAATTATTTAAAATTGATTTTAAATGTTTTAAAAATCATTTAAATGCAATATACATTTTTAAAAATATTTTGGGTTATTATAAATAACTTTAACACTTTGACAATGGTTTCATTAATAGTTTAATATTAATTAAATATTAATAATAATAGAATTGTTTAATATTTAAATTATTTAATAATGATTCTGATGTTTAAAAATTCACGATAAATTATAATAAATGTTTAAAAATTATTATAAGTCATTTAAAAATAATATGACTGATAATTATAGTTATTGAACTTCAGGATAGAGTCTTAGACTCTATAATTACCCGATAAAGCCGTCGGTACACCGACATGTTTCAGAAATTAATCTGGACTTAGATAGGTTGACTTGATAAGTGTTTATTTGTGATTCAATGGTTGTTAAACATATATGACAATGCAATTAGCTAATGTGCTGACTACAATAAGCAGTGTTATATGTTATAGTATGTTATTCTAATCAGTAAAATGATCTTATTACTGATAGGTTATTATACAAATGATAGAATTAAGTTGCGTATTATAAGCAGCAGACCAGGCAAGTATCCTACCTTTGCATTTTCTTTATGCAATGGACATGAGTAAGAAAGTTTTAGAATTATATTATTATTGTACCAGATTATTAACCATAGATTATATATGATCATTGTTTATCAACATGATATTATGTTATATAAATATTATGTTCGTTAATTTCGAAATACGATTATACAAGTGTCCCCACTTGGATAATCATTGTATTTAATCACATGTTGATATATATATATATATATATATATATATATATATATATATAGCTATAAGCTATTTGACCAGCTAGACACATATTTAGAAATAACGTTGAATATGATAAAACCTTTTTGTATCCAACCAAATTGTTTTGGTTCGGATTCCAGACTAAGTATGAACATCCCGATCAAGGGAAAACTTTTATGCACCTATGGCGGACAGAGTGAACAATAACATCGTTCTTGCATGTAGTATTGATCAATACATGGCATAACGGGCTGATCACCCCCATGCCCGTAAGTTATGACGGTTTGCGGATGAAGTTCTGCTAAATCTATTCAAAAATTTAAAATAATGTTCATAGTATGTCAGCTTAACCATATTTATAGTCATTACGTAGTTTTAAAATTTTGATTGAGAGTTGTTATGTTATTATTATTGGTTCAGATTACTTCACAACTATTGATTTGTTGTAGAAGGGTAGTACTTAGAAAACATTTAATCCTTTCAGCTAATATTTAAAATTGTTATTACTTGCTAGGCACTCAAATGCTCATCCTTGCTTAATTAAATGTTTTCAGCTAAGTGTTAACAACCTGAAGGCTCTGCTAAGAACAAGGGAAAAAGAAAGGTTGCTGAATGAATACAATGCTATCTTATGTAATAGTTTGATATTATTATGACAATGATATATATATATATATATATATATATATATATATATATATATAATATATATATATATTATCTATCAGGCTATGTAATGAATGTATTAAAGGTTACGTACTTGGGAGCTAGACTCTGATGATTATGTAAATTAAGTTTAATATTTATATTATTGTTATTATTATTAGTATTATTTCGCTCATAGAAATGGTATCATGAAGCACCGAGTTCGGGTTTCAAGTACCTAGATTTGGGGGCTTTACAAAGACCCATCAAAGGCTCTTATGATAATGTGGCTGATTCGGATCCAGTTGAGATTGATCTTCATTCTTTCCAATGTTGCATAAGGGCAGTCAATTAGCACACCTTCGACCACATATCCTGAAGATATCACTACTATATGCAGTGGATTGCAATTACCCATCCCCTCGGGGGGTATATCATCATCAGTGAAAGATATCACATTGTTGTTAAAAATGTGATCTACCAGATGATGAAACTTTTTAACATTCACCGTCCTTGGCTGGCGGGCTTCTTCCAATATCTTCTGGCTGGTGATATGATTCTGCGGCCTAATTAAATGGTAATACCAGTGATTCCAGTGTAGCCACCTTTAAAAGGTTTTCAACTCCTTTGAGCTTGATTGCTTGAATTGTAAGTGGGGTTGCAGACAAGTCTCCCTCCGAGGATATGACTGCTATAACTTCCCTTCATCTCTGCATTCCTGGAGGAAATATTTTCCCACTCTCAGGCAATACGGTGTCATTGTCTTCCATTTGCAGGTCACCGATGTCAATTATATTTTGGATGAAATGACGAAGTGCCCAACAGCTTTTAGTGTTATGACCACGAGTATTGGAGTGGTATTGAAAGACCCCGGTAGCATCAAATCTTTTTTAACGTGGATTGATTGATGGTAGCAGTGTTGTGATCTTTCCCTCATTGATCAACATCTCCAATATTTCTTCCATTGGTTGGCCCAAATGGGTGAACTCCCTTTGGTTAACATACTCCCGACGGGCTTGGGATCTTGCTTTTCTTGCATGCTTTTCCTCTGAGGTTTACTTCTCTTGGGCTTGTTGTTAATTTTTTGTGATAAGAGAGAAGAGACTTGCATGCTCCTGACTGAACAACTGTCGTGTGACTTGGTGCTGATGTATCACCAATTTTGCCAGTTAACTAACTCGTTCATTGATAAACTTCATTTCTCGTTCTATCATAAACCAGAACTTTGAATAATCCCACTTATCGGAATTATCTTTCCTGGTTTAGGGAGAACTGCCCACGTATCTTAGGTAATTAAAACTTTCTCCACTCCTTCTGTTGACCATGTTGACATCCTCTTTCTTGTGTTGAGGGAGAGGGTTATCTTAAACATGTGGTTGTTCAGGCTTTGTCATCACGATCTCACTACTGTCTATTAAATCCTAGATCTTGTGCTTGAGGGCCCAACAATCTTGGGTGTCGTGACCCGGAGCTCCAGAATGGTAAGCACACTTCTTGCTTGTATTGAAATTATTTCCACTTGGATTGGCTGGTGGAAGGAGATGAACAATTTTCTTCTACGCTGTCAAAAGCTTGAATATGTTTTCCAATGAGTCACATAAGGGTGTGAACACTCTTGGACGTCTGACTTCTCCACTTTTTGGCAATAGAGGATTTGAGGATTGTGCTTGAAAAGGGGAATAATTTCTCCTTTGAATGGGCACTTTTTGATTGCCTCTCTGAGTTTGTCCATGCAGCACCAAGGAGACATCCTCTTCATTCTTCTTATGGACCTTGCGGGGGTTGTTCCCATAATTTCCAGCTTGAATATGCTCAGTCACGGCTTTTAAAGCGATGAGATCTTGAATCTTCCCAGATTTTAACCCCATTTCTCCGTGCTTAATCATTTCTGAGAATGGTTTTCCTATGCCTGCTAGGACCCTATCATAAAATGGAGGTTCTTGAATGTCTATGAAGGTCATCACCATCTCAGTCTCTATCATGGATGGGATTACTTGAGCAGCTAGACGCCTCCATCTTTGGGCATACTCTATGAATGACTTATTATTTTGTTTCTTGACTTTAGTGATTTGATATCTATCTGGAGCCATTTACGTTTGAAAGCTGTATTGATTGAGAAAAGCATGGGCTAGTTCCTCCCAGCTATGGATTTTAGAGTTATCCAATCTAGCATACCATGCTCGGGCTTCTCCAGTTAAACTTTTTTTAAAACAACTGCATTCTCAGTTTTTCATCTCCGGCATAGGATCCAAGTTCTTCAATGAACACTTTTAAGTGAGTGTAGGGATCTCCCAATCCATCATATTTCTCGAAATCAGGAGCTTTGAATTTATCCAAATAATGAACCCTAGGGAAGATGCAAAGGTCTGAATAGGTAACACTTCTGTGCGTTCCAGTCCCTTTGATTGACCAAATGGTCTCTTCCATTTGTTGAACCTTATTCCGAATATCACCGGTGTCTTGATCTTCTTTAAGATGGGTGATTTCAGGAGTTTTGTTGGACTTTTCAGTCTGAGACTCAAGTGTTGGGACTTCTATGTCTGTACCTTGGATTCCTCCTGATATTAGAATTATTTGATAATTATATTAAATAAATTAGTTTAAAAATAATTTTAATATTATAAAAAATCATTTTAAATGAAAATAAAGTGTTTAAAGATATTTTAAGTTATAAAATATAACTTTTAATATTTAAAGGATAATTTCATTAATAATTTAATATTAATGATTATTAATTTACTATTAATGATATTAAATTTATTTAATAATGATATTAAATAAATAGTTTAAAAATGGTTTTATTAACTTAAAGATCGTTTAAAAAGGATATAAATGAATTAAAAATATTTCAAGTTATAATTAATGACTTTTAATATTTTGATAAATAGTACATTAATATTTAAATATTAATGATAATTATTTAAAAATGATTTTAAATGTCTTAAAAATCATTTAAAGGCAATATACATGTTTTAAAAATATTTTGGGTTATTATAAATAACTTTAACATTTTGACAATGATTTCATTAATAGTTTAGTATTAATTAAATATTAATGATAATAGAATTGTTTAATATTTAAATCATTTAATAATAATTCCGATGTTTGAAAATTCACGATAAATTATAATAAATGTTTAAAAACTATTACAAGTCATTTAAAAATAATATGGCTGATAATTATAGTTATTGAACTTCGATATAGAGTCTTAGACTCGATAATTACCCGATAAAGTCGTCGGTACACCGACATGTTTCAGAAATTGATCTGAACTTAGATATGTTGACTTGATAAGTGTTTATTTGTGATTCAATGATTGTTAAACATACGTGACAATACAATTAGCTAATGTGCTGACTACAATAAGCAGTGTTATGTATTATAGTATGCTATTCTAATCAGTAAAATGATCTTATTACTAATAGGTTGTTATACAAATGATAAAACTAAGTTGTGTATTGTAAGCAGCAGACCAGACAAGTATCCTACCTTTGTATTTTTTTATGCAATGAACATGAGTAAGAAAGTTTTAGAATTATATTATTATTATACGAGATTATTAACCCTATTATCGTATATATTATATATGATCATTGTTTATCAACATGATATTATGTTATATAAATATTCTATTCGTTAATTTCGAAATATGGTTATACAAGTGTCTCCACTTGGATAAGCATTGTATTTAATCACATATTGATATATATATATATATATATATATATATATATATATATATATATATACACCTCTAAGCTATTTGACTAGCTAGACTCAAATTTAGAAATAACGTTAAATATGATAAAACCTTTTTGTAGCCAACCTAATTATTTTGGTTCGGATTCCAGACTAAGTATGAACATCCCGATCAAGAAAAAACTTTTATGCACCTAAGGCGGACAGACTGAATGATAACATCGTTCTTGCATGTAGAATTGATCAATACAGGGCATAACGGGCTTATCACCCCCGTGCCCGTAAGTTATGACGGTTTGCGGATGAAGTTATGCTAAACCTATTCGAAAATTTAAAATAATGTTCATTGTATGGCAGCTTAACCCTATTTATAGTCATTACATAAGTTCCAAAAATTTGATAGAGAGTTGTGATGTTATTATTATCGGTTTAGATTACTTCACAACTATTGATTTGTTGTAGAAGGGTAGTACTTAGAAAATATTTAATCCTTTCAACTAATATTTAAAATTGTTATTACTTGCTGGGCACTCAAATGCTCATCCTTGCTTAATTTAAATGTTTTCAGCTAAGTGTTAACAAACTGAAGGCTCTGCTAAGAACAAGGGAAAAAGAAAGGTTGCTGAATGAATACAATGTTATCTTATGTAATAGTTTGATATTATTAGAAAAATGATATATATATATATATATATATATATATATATATATATATAAATATATATTATCTATCAGGCTATGTAATGAATGTATTAAAGGTTACGTACTTGGGAGCTAGACTCTGATGATTATGTAAATTAAGTTTAATATTTATATAATTGTTATTATTATTAGTATTATTTCGCTCATAAAAATGGTATCGTGAAGTACCGAGTTCGGGTTTCAAGCACCTAGATTTGGGGGCTTTACAGAGACCCATCGAAGGCTCTTATGACTATGTGGCTGCTTGGGATCCAATTGAGATTGATCTTCTTTCTTTCCAATGTTGCATAAGGGCAGTCAATTAGCACACCTCCGACCACATATCCTGAAGATATCACTACTATGTGCAATGGATTGCAATGACCCATCCCCTTGGGGGGTATATCATCATCAGTGAAAGATATCACATTGTTGTTAAAAATGTGATCTACCAGATGATGAAACTTTTTCACATTCACCGTCTTTGGCAGGTGGGCTTCTTCCAATATCTTCTGGCTGGTGATATGATACTGCGAGCTAAATGGCAATACCAGTGGTTCTGGTGTATCCACCTTTAAAAGGTTTTCAACTCCTTTGAGCTTGATTGCTTGAATTATAAGGTGGGTTACAGACAAGTCTCCCTCAGAGGATATGACTGCTATAACTTCCCTTCATCTCTGCATTCTTGGAGGAAATATTTTCCCACTATCAGGCAATAAGGTGTCATTGTCTTCCATTTGCAGGTCACTGATGTCAATTATATTTTGGATGAAATGACGAAGTGCCCAACAGCTTTCAGTGTTGTGGCCACGATTATTGGAGTGGTATTGACAGACCAATGTAGCATCAAATCATTTTTAATGTGGATTGATTGATGGTAGTAGTGTCATGATCTTTCCCTCATTGATTAGCATCTCCAATATTTCTTCCATTGGTTGGCCCAAAATGGTGAACTCCCTTTGGTTAGCATAGTCCCGACGGGCTTGGGATCTTTCTTTTCTTGCAAGCTTTTCCTCTGAGGTTTACTTCTCTTGGTCTTGTTGTTGATTTTTTGTGATAAGAGAGAGGATACTTGCATGCTCCTGACTGAACAACTGTCATGTGGCTTGGTGCTGATGTATCCCCAATTCTGCCAGTTGACTAACCCGTTCACTGATAAACTTCATTTCCCATTCTATCATAAACCATAACTCTAAATAATCCCACTTATCGGAATTATCTTTTTTGGTTTGGGGAGAATCGCCCACGTATCTTAGGTAATTGGAACTTTCTTCACTCCTTCTGTTGATCATGTTGGCATCCTCTTTCTTGTGTTGAGGGAGAGGGTTATATTAAACATGTGGTTATTCGAGCTTTATCATCACGATCTCACTACTGTCTATTAAATCCTAGATCTTGTGCTTGAGGGCCCAACAATCTTGGGTGTCGTGACTCGGAGCTCCAGAATGGTAAGCACACTTCTTGCTTGTATTGAAATTCTTTCCACTTGGATTGGCTGGTGGAAGGAGATGAACAATTTTCTTCTACGCTGTCAAAAGCTTGAATATGTTTTCCAATGAGTCACAAAAGGGTTTGAACACTCTTGGACGTCTGACTTCTTCACTTTTTGGCAATAGAGGATTTGAGGATTGTGCTTAAAAAGGGGAATAATTTCTCCTTTGAATGGGCACTTTTTGATTGTCTCTCTGAGTTTGTCCTTGCAGCACCAAGGAGACATCCTCTTCTTTCTTCTTATGGACCCTGCAGGGGTTGTTCCCATAATTTCCAGCTTGAATATGCTCAGTCACGGCTTTTAAAGCGATGAGATCTTGAATCTTCCCAGATTTTAACCCCATTTCTCCGTGCTTAATCATTTCTGAGAATGGTTTTCCTATGCCTGCTAGGACCCTATCATAAAATGGAGGTTCTTGAATGTCTATGAAGGTCATCACCATCTCAGCCTCTATCATGGATGGTATTACTTGAGCAGCTAGACGCCTCCATCTTTGGGCATACTATATGAATGACTTATTATTTTGTTTCTTGACTTTAGTGATTTGATATCTATCTGGAGCCATTTACATTTGAAAGCTGTATTGATTGAGAAAAGCATGGGCTAGTTCCTCCCAGCTATGGATTTTAGAGTTATCCAATCTGGCATACCATGCTCTGGCTTCTCCAGTTAGACTTTTTTAAAACAACTGCATTCTCAGTTTTTCATCCTCGGCATAGGATCCGAGTTCTTCAATGAACACTTTTAAGTGAGTGTAGGGATCTCCCAATCCATCATATTTCTTGAAATCAGGAGCTTTGAATTTATCCAAATAATGAACCCCAGGGAAGATATAAAGGTCTAAATAGGTAACACTTATGTGCGTTCCAGTCCCTTTGATTGACCAAATGGTCTCTTCCATTTGTAGAACCTTATTTCGAATATCACCGGTGTCTTGATCTTCTTTAAGATGGGTGATTTCAGGGGTTTTGTTGGACTTTTTAGTCTGAGACTCAGGTATTGGGACTTCTCTGTCTGTACCTTGGATTCCTCCATGTGCAGAGGATTCTATTTGGGTGGGTATTTGTGGACCCTAAGTTTATTTATTAAGATCTTTCAGATGGACGCCAATTCGGTGATTTTATTCCTTAATCCTTCGAACTCCTCTAGGAAACAGGAGTCAGATCAGGCTGGGCACTTGTAGCCATATCTGACGGTGGGCTTAGTGCCTTTTTGAACTTTGAATGGGTAACGGGACCAATCATTTCCCTACAAAAAGACTACATAGTTTAGTCTAGGAAAATATGAAGAGGTTGCATGCTATGTAATGTGTCTGTTTTAGGAGTGTTTTAATATTCTCCTGCAAAATAGATGTCAGTTGTTTTGATGACAGGATATCATGACAGGTCTTGATATGAAAAAGGAATGCATATTTACATCTTCCTTTATATTTTCCATTAAATTGAGATTTACATGGAATTGAAATTACATGAAATTGAATTTACATGTAATTGAAAGGGGAAGGTATGAAGAGACTTCTTGTCACACCCCCAAATTCAAACTACTCGCATCTCGAATTTGATTCGCCACGTGATACATATCTAATGACTAAATATCATCTCACGCAACAGAAATAACAGAATAGATTACATTTATTTAATATAATCATCCACGTCACAAGGTTTCGTAACTTAAACATCTCTTACATACCTTAAACATACTTAACAAAAGCTTAGACATAACTAATACATAACAAAAATTATGTCTTTACATTATCATAATATTCCAAAAAATATGAAACTACTCCGTAGCTTTGCCCTTACCCTTATCAGTGCCTGAGAGTCCGCCTTGCTCTGCCTTAACTGAAATGTTTTTAGGGAAAGCAAGAATGAGCAACTAGTTTGCTCAGCACGTAATATAGCAATAAGGGTGTTCAATATAGTTTTAAATTCTTAAGGGTACAACAATAAATGATAATTCAAGGACAGTAAGAAGTATCAATGGTTCTCAACAATAGTTGCTAGGGACAGAAAAATATCAATAAGATTCAATGCTTAATCATTTCGAGATTTAAAAATAATGAATACTGAGCAGTCACTAAGGACTATGAACTTCTACTAGAATTAACAGTAATATACTGGTAATCCGTTAAAACAAGTACAGCAGGTGATCAGCCTAAAGTACCCTACGTTATGCATAACATTTAATCATACTCATGTGTGCACGTCGGTCTCCTGACAATTATATAGTTTCCCTTTTAAGGAGGGTTGTTCATCTCAGTCAATTATAAGAGTCCGCACCAATTCAATTGGTTTGGATAGCTTTCGAATTCATGATTTAGGTCTAGCCGAATGAAATGGCATGAACCGCCTTTTCAAAGTATATAAGAACAATTATAAGTTCAACGCCCAAAATCAAAGTTCAAAGAATGTGAACAACTTTATCTTAAGCTACAATACATTAAGTAGAAGACATGAATCCTACTTTCAATGGTTTACTTGTACGATCAACAATAGCACAAGCTTAAGTAATGCTCTATAAGGAATAGGGTTAGGAACTTGCATTAAAGAGATAAGGTTTCGATACTTGCACAATAATCAAAGTTGTGTAAGTTATAAATGTGACGAATGAGATTTTGTAATTTAATTTTAATATTTATTGAAGTAAATAAATATTTTTGATGATTTAATTATTAGATTTAATAATTAATCGATGCAATTGTGGTAGATTAATTTAATTATATGTGTTGCATTTATTAAATTAATGTAGAGAATGATTATTATTCAAGTATGTACTTATGTGAACTTATTGAACTAAATGAATTATTTGATTAATCATGATGTTATTTTAATTAATTTAATTATTAATTAGAGAATTTATACTTTGACATTATTTATTAATGAGAAAATTAATTATGTGACTATGTGAAATTATGAGAAGTTATTATATTTTATTGATATTAAATAATATATTGGATTATTTTATAAGGAATGTGACAATTTCAAACTATATGATAAAGTTTATTAAATTAAATGGCTTTTGAAATCTATTCTAACTAGCCAAATGGAGCACTAATGGGAGTTGGACCAGTTGTCCATGTTAGGCAACTGACCTCCATAACGCGCGTCAATTTTCTCCTTTTTAACAATACGTCTTCTCTTTTCTTCATTATTTTGCTAAGTTGAGAGTCAGAGAGAATTCAAGAGAGAGTTCAAAGGATTTGTGAGAACTCAGTGATTGAAGAAAGAATCTAAGTCTACATATATATACTTTATTCTCAGGGTAATCTCTCCTTCCTAAATTTCTATTTCACGTATTCAAGTTTAATAAAAATGGCTTTCAAAACTTCTGTTAATCTCTGTGAATTGGGAATTGGTGTTGTTATAAGGATATATATAATAATACGAGTAGCATAACATGTTATTTATATATATATTGCATGATTCCATATCCTAAGTTTCGTAATCTGATGACTTGCTATTTCAAAAATATACAGAGTTTGGGTTTTTGGCCTTATGGCCTTATACGTGATTTTAATATGTTAAACATAAATGTTGTCGTAGATTTTACACTCGTATATTATTGTGCATGTTAATACGAAGAGACCAAACTTTAAATGAACGGATTTGGCTTTATAACGAATCCGTGGCGTTGAATTTTAGGAATTTATGTTAAAAACTTCAAGAACATAGGAAAAATGTATGTTTTAATTCTGTGATTATATATTTAAATGGGTTAAAATCACTTTATAGATGTTGTATTATGATTATACATGAATTATAACATGTGGGTATGTCGAAATTCGTGTAGTAATAAATTAAATTGGAGTTTTTGGCTGTGTTCTACAATTTTCGCGAATTGCAGAACAGTTTCTGGTTCGCCGCGCCTCGGCGCCAGTCTCACGCCTAAACATCCGCGCCGCAGCGCCACCGCGCCGCAGCGCCAAGATTCCTGCCGCAGCGCCGCAGTGCCATGTGTCCGGCAGCAGCGCCACGGCGCCGCAGCGCGAAGATCAAGTATAACAGTGGTGCCACAGCGCCACTCTCCAGAATGTCCAGAAATGTAATTTTTTTTTAAAATGTTAAGTCTAGCAATGTGTTAGTAACTTAATATAATGAACATGTAAACATGTTAGAAATATAATGAAATGATAAGATAGTTGTTTAACATGTAAATAACATAATTACATGTGAATTGAATTATTGAATACATAATTAGCTTGATAATTCATGAAGTGAAAATTATGTGACAAAGTGGTAAATTGATTAAGTATAGTCAATAATCAAAGTAGACAAAGAGAATGAGTTTATGATGATTAGTTAAGTTATAATTACCTGGAATTATGAATGTGAATGGTATGTAGGATTTAATTCAAAGAACGTGATTAGTTAAAGTATAATCTACGCACGAGGCAAGTTCCCTAACCCTACTTGTCATTATTGTTCAAGCTTATTATTTACCTTGAATAAACTATTGTTACTATTATTCAAGTTCAAATGATTTATTAAAGATTGATTATCTTTTCAAAGTATGATTTAGTTATACAATAATTGTTCTATTTTATATTTCTTGAGATTATTATTCAAATTGAATATCATTATTGTTGAACCTTATTAGACTAGTGAAACCTTAATGATTCAACTAGTCCATAGTTGATGAGCGTTCAAAAATTTAGAACCCTTGATGAATTATCCAAACCAAACTTCCATTGGTGCGGACTCGAATGTCAAACTGAGATGAACAACCCTGTATAGGGGATTATTTACGCTTGAGCGTTAAGATATTGTGCACAGTATGGTACTAAGGGCTGATCCCCCTAAGTACGAGAAGAAGGTCCATAGTCTTATGACTGTTAAAGGTTTCAAGTATAACCCTTGTTAACCTAGGACATAGTTCAAGGTCTTATGACCCTCAGAATTCTTTTGATTCTTGTTATTCACTCTTGATTCAAAAGTTGAGTTTTTATTCAGATGTCTATGATTTATTCGCATGTTATTATATTGTTATTTCATTTTTATACTTGTGGGCATTTGTGCTCACTCTTGCTTAATAATAACATTGCAGTTAAGAACGAAAGAACTGATGAACCTTCCACTAGTAAAGGCAAGGGCAAAGTTAGCAAGTGACGAAGACCTGTTGTTTTATTTGACGATGTATTTGTTTAAGACTTGAGTTAATGTTATTGTTTAAGACTTATTTGTTTATGATTCCGCACAGATGTTTAAGGTTAGTTTAACTTGGGATTGTATTATTATTATTCAGATGTTGTAACCCTTAAGGGAAGATTTTAATTCTATCTATTGCATGGTTTGCATTTTTTTTTTATGGGTAGATAGATAGATGATATTTATATTGTGAACACCGAATCCTGTGGAAATGGAAGTACCGGATTTGGGGGTGTCACAGGTTGGTATCAAAGCTGTAGGTTATGAACCTTAGGTGGGGGAACAACCTTAGGTAGTAACCTTATAGAAAGAAGATAGTAAAGGAAAATTCTTATCGAGTTTTAAGAAATGAATTTTTGTAATTCATTGAAGATAATAAAATACATTATGTGTTTATGTGTTAATTTATGTGCTCGTTAGTACGAGTTAGAACTAAAACTTAAATTTTGTTGTCAGGATAACGAATGTTGGAGAAGCTAGTCAAGCTGGGAAGGAAGAACCCCGATTACCTATAGTACCTACAGAGGAGGAGCTCCGAGACATATATGTTGTTAGGGAACAGTTAGTTTAGAGGGAGTCATCTCCATTGATCACCGTTGTTGGTCAGGAGCATGAGCCCGAGGCTGATCCTGAGGAGGATCCTGAGGAGGAGTTTGATAAGGAAGAGGAGTTACCACGGTACACCGTTGATGCGAAGATGTATGACACGTTATACGACCGTAACGTGGAATTACAAGACAAGGTTCAGGAATTGACTGAGCGAGTGACTGTTCAGTAGTATACTTTAGAGGAGAAGGAGAGGGAGATTTCGACTCTTCACACACGATTGGGAAATGTAGAATGAGATTTGGTCCATGAGAAGGGTCAAACCGAAGATAAGACCGATGAGATAAAGAAGCTGAAAAAGGAACTGAAAGAAACCTCTAGAAGACTGAAAATAGCAGAGGAAGGATGGGTAAGAGAATCACGTCGAGCTGATCGTGCAGAAGATGATAGTCGTGCAAAGAAGGCAAAGCTTGAAGAGACATACTCCACACTTAATCATGCAATGGATGAGGATCAGGAATGAGTTTTGAGATACCCCATCCATTTCGAAGGACTTTCGTCGTATAAGCTGGATCGCAGGACGATGTCTCGTATCATGGATGAGGAGCGTGGCAAGGCTATTCAGCACCTTGATAGACAGGATTAGAATCCGTTTAATTATGTGAAAGACTTAATTAGTTTTTTTTATATGTAAATTTCGATGTGTTTATGAACGAAGGAATATGTTACTATTTTAAATCCCGTGGATTCTTTATTCCAGGATAGTTGATGTAAATAGCAGTTATGCTATAGTTGATGTTAAAACTTTGAGTTGAATTAAATATATTAAGTTGTTTGAGATGATGTGTTAAACTGTTGAGTAATGCCTTAACTATTTAGAGAAATAAATAAAGTTCTAATAAGCGTTTATTTTATCAGAAATATGCCGCCAAGGAGAAGACAACAACGTCAACCGGCTCAGGAAGAGTCAACCAATAATAACAATAACGCCAACGCTAATCCTGTTCAGCAGTTGGTGAACTTACTGATGGGAGCAATGAACAATCAACCTCAAGCTCCACCAAACACAACGTTTAAAGACTTCAAGGCGGTGGGACCGCTAGAGTTCAAAGGTTCCAGGAACCCAATTGAGGCTCAAACGTGGGTCATGGAAATGGAGAAAGTATTCGACATTGCTAGGGTTAGAGAAGACCAAAAGACCGCTTTTCGCAACGTTTATGTTGAAGTCTGAGGCTAGCTACTGGTGGCAAACAAACAAAGTGCGAGGATGTGAAGGCGTAATTATGTGGGAGAGATTTAAAGAAATGTTTTTCGAAATGTACTTCCCAACTAGTTCGCAAAATCAGATGGAGATTCAATTTCTGGAACTGAAGCAGGGAAACATGAGCGTACCTGATTACGCGGCTAAATTCGATGAGTTGGCAAGGTTTGCCCCGTACCAAGTACACACTGACGAAAGAAAGGCCAGAAGATTTGAACAAGGACTAAAGCCTTGGGTTTACAGTAAGGTGTCAATGTTTCAGATAAACACATTTCCCGGAGTACTGGAAAAGGCCATCCTCGCTGAAGGTGGGAGCGATGCGGTGACTAAGTACAATCAAGAGCAGAAGAAGAAGAAGAGTGAAGGTGAAGGAAATAACAAGATTGGTGGGAGTAACACTGGGGGTAGTCATAATTAGTAGAAGAAGTGGACGGATAATTCGTCAGCTGGAAGTCAACAAGGAGGGCAGAAGAAGAAAATTGAAGCGTGCTCAAACTGCAGAAAAGCTCATCTGGGAGTTTGCATGAAAGGAAGCGAGTGTGCTACAATTGTGGTCAGGAAGGCCACATAGCACCAAACTGTCCAAACCCAAAGAAAGGTGCTTGTTTCAACTGTGGTTCTAAGGATCATCTAGCAAGAGACTGCCCCAAGAACGGATCAGGAGGAGCAGTGCAAGGAGGTAACCGTGGAAATAGCAGTGGAAATACCTTAACCATTACCGGACCACCTGCAACAAATCGACCGACTGCCAGAACTTTCAATATGATAGTGCAGGACGCAATCCAGTCTCATGATGTGGTGTCAGGTATCATTCTGATCAATAAAATTAATGCTTATGTTTTATTTAATTCGGGTGCTACTTGTTCCTTTATATTCGAAGACTTTGCTAATAGTTTAGATTTGCTTATGGATAAGTTGGAATATCCCATGAATATAGAAATTGCGAATAGAGAGATAATTCCTATTAAGTACGTGTTTAAGAACTGTAGGGTGGATATTAAGGGCAATATCATGAACGTAGATCTTATCCCTATTCGGCTTGGGGAATTTGACGTTATTTTGGGTATGGATTGGTTATCAAATTTTGGGGCTGTAATTGACTGCCAGAAGAAGCGTATTAACCTTATGACTCCGTCAAAGGTTATGTTTTATGGTAGCAAGTCGCCTAGACAAGCGAGTTATCTGACGATGATGCAGGCCAGGAGGTTGTTAAGACAAGGCTATGTAGGATATCTAGCTTACATAGTCGACAGTCGAAAAGAGAATCCGAAGGTAGAAGATATACCGATTGTGAGGGACTTCGTCGATGTATTTCTAGACGATTTGCCAGGACTTCCACCAGATAGAGAGGTAGATTTCGTGATCGATTTGGCGCCCGGAATCGCTCCAATATCGAAGGCACCATACCAAATGGCACCAGTAGAGATGAAAGAACTGATGGCCCAACTACAAGAATTGTTGGACAAAAAGTACATTCAACCGAGCGTATCGCCGTGGGGAGCACCGGTGTTGTTTGTGAAAAAGAAGTACGGATCGATGCGGCTATGCATTGACTACAGAGAACTGAACAAGGTCACGATTAAGAATAGATATCCATTACCAAGAATCGACGATCTATTTGATCAATTAAAGGGAGCAAGATACTTTTTCAAGATAGAATTGAGGAGTGGTTGTCACCAATTGAAGGTGAGGCCAGAGGATGTACCGAAAACAACGTTCAGAACGCGATACGGTCACTACGAATTTTTAGTAATGTCGTTTGATCTAACGAATGCTCCTGCAGCATTTATGGGACTAATGAATGGTGTGTTCAAGACGTTTTTGAACAAATTCGTGGTGGTATTTATAGACGACATTCTGGTATATTCCAAAACCAAAGAAGAACACGAAGAACATTTGAGGTTAACGTTGGAAGTATTGAGAAGGGAGAAATTGTACGCTAAATTTTCGAAATGCGAATTCTGGATCGAGCGAGTACAATTTCTTGGTCACGTGATCGATAAAAATAGAATTTCGGTAGATCCATCCAAAGTAGAAGCCGTGATTAACTGGGAACAGCCGAGAACGCCGTCAGAAGTAAGAAGTTTTCATGGATTGGCGGGATACTATAGAAGATTCATTCAAGATTTTTCCAAGATCGCAACTCCGTTAACGAATTTAACTCGAAAAGCTGTGAAATTTGTTTGGACGGAGAAGTGTGAGGAAAGCTTTCAAGAATTAAAGAAGAGGTTGAGTACGGCACCTGTGTTATCTCTTCCGGATGATACAAGCAATTTTGTTATTTTTAGTGATGCATCGCATAAAGGACTTGGCTGTGTGCTAATGCAAAACGGTAAAGTCATCGCATATGAATCACGAAAGTTGAAGGATTATAAGAAGGGATACCCGACCCATGATTTGGAGTTAGCTGCAGTTGTTTTTGCTTTAAAAATTTGGAGGCACTATCTCTACGGGGAGAAGTGTGAGATATATACGGACCACAAGAGTCTGAAATATATTTTCACACAGAAGGATTTAAATATGCATCAAAGAAGATGGTTATAATTAATTAAGGATTACGACTGTGAGATTTTATACCATCCGGGTAAGGCAAATGTGGTTGCTGATGCCTTAAGTAGAAAGGGTCGTGAGAAATTGATGATGTTAACTGCTCAAGAAGAGCTAGTTATGGAAATGGAGAAACTGGAATTGGAAGTGAAGTACCCAATGGAGATTGATGAGAAGCTATTTCAGATGCAATCTGGTACAACTTTACTAGATAAAGTGAAGGAGGCTCAGCTTCAGGATGATGAATGCAAAAAGGTGGCAAAGAAGATATCCAAAGGGACCGAACCGAGATTTAAGATGGATAAGGAAGGAATACTGAGATTTGAGAGTAGAATTTGGGCACCGCCAGTACAAGAGATTAAGGAAGATATTTTAAGCGAGGCTCATAGTTTACGATATTCGATTCACCCTGGTAGTGCCAAAATGTACCAAGATCTTCAACAATATTTTTGGTGGCCGAATTTGAAACGTGATGTTGCAGAATGTGTTGCCAAGTGTCTGACCTATCAGAAAGTAAAAGCAGAACATCAGAGACCGAGTGGATTACTTCAACCATTGAAAATCCCAGAATGGAAATGGGAACATATTACAATGGACTTCGTGGTTGGCCTTCCGACGACTCAGAAAGGCTACGACGCAGTATGAGTTATCGTTCACCGACTGACGAAATCTGCACACTTCCTTCCAATCAAAATAAGATTCAACTTAGATCAGTTGGCCAGGCTATACGTAAAAGAGATTGTTTCGAGGCACGAAGTTCCGGTATCAATTGTTTCAGATAAGGATCTGCGCTTCACATCAAATTTTTGGAAACGTCTTCAGGAATGCATGGGTACGCAATTGTGAATGGGTACAGCTTACCACCCTCAAACAGACGGACAGAGTGAGAGAACGATTCAGACATTAGAAGATATGCTAAGAGCCTGTGTGATAGACTTTAAAGGAAATTGGGATGATCACATACCATTAGTAGAGTTCAGCTACAACAACAGTTACCACGCTAGTATTGGCATGCCGCCTTACGAAGCTTTATACGGTAAAAAGTGCAGAACTCCACTGTATTGGGATGAAGTTGGTGAGAGACAATTGCTAGGGCCAGAACTCGTACAGCAGACGACAGAAATAGTCAAAGTTATCCGAGCACGACTGGTAGCGACTCAAGATCGACAGAAGAAATACGTTGATCCATATCGTAAGAATATCAAATTTGAATCAGGTAGTTATGTTTTCTTGAAGGTCTCTCCCTGGAAGAGGAAGATCAGGTTCGAAAAGAAAGAGAAATTGAGCCCAAGATTCATTAGACCCTTTGAGGTACTGAGAAGAATTAGTGAAGTCGCGTATGAGGTAGCCTTACCTCTAGCACTCTAGAATATCCATAACGTCTTCCATGTTTCTGTGTTGCGACCCTACAAGCCTGATTACAAGCATGTAATTGAATATGAACCCCTACATTTTGAGAAAGACATACCTTACGAAGAAATTCCTATCCAAATTGTCGACCGAAAAGAACAAGTTCTGAAAAATAAAGTTATACCTTCAATTAAGGTAATTTGGAGAAACCACAACGCTGAAGAAGCTACGTGGGAATTGGAAGAGAATATGATGAAGAATTACCCTCATTTATTTACTTAATTATTTGTAAGCGATTCTGGGGACATAATCTTTGTAAGGGGGGGAGAATGTAACGGGTCGAAATTTATCGAGTCGTGATTCTGGGGACAGAATCATTTTAAGGGGGAAAAGATATGACGAACGAGATTTTGTAATTTAATTTTAATATTTATTGAAGTAAATAAATATTTTTGATGATTTAATTATTAGATTTAATAATTAATCGATGCAATTGTGGTAGATTAATTTAATTATATGTGTTGCATTTATTAAATTAATGTAGAGAATAATTATTATTCAAGTATGTAATTATGTGAACTTATTGAACTAAATGAATTATTTGATTAATCATGATGTTATTTTAAATAATTTAATTATTAATTAGAAAATTTATAATTTGACATTATTTACTAATGAGAAAATTAATTATGTGACTATGTGAAATTATGAGAAGTTATTATATTTTATTGATATTAAATAATATAATGGATTATTTTATAAGGAATGTGACAATTTCAAATTATATGATAAAGTTTATTAAATTAAATGGCTTTTGAAATCTATTCTAACTAGCCAAACGGAGCCCTAATGGGAGTTGGACCAGTTACCCATGTTAGGCAACTGACCTCCACAACACGCGTCAGTTTTCTCCTTTTTAACAATACGTCTTCTCTTTTCTTCATTATTTTGCTAAGTTGAGAGTCAGAGAGAATTCAAGAGAGAGTTCAGAGGATTTGTGAGAACTCAGTGATTGAAGAAAGAATCTAAGTCTACATATATATACTTTATTCTCAGGGTAATCTCTCCTTCCTAAATTTCTATTTCACGTATTCAAGTTTTATAAAAATGGTTTTCAAAACTTCTGTTAATCTCTGTGAATTGGGAATTGGTGTTGTTATAAGGATATATGTAATAATACGAGTAGCATAACATGTTATTTATATATATATTGCATGATTCCATATCCTAAGTTTCGTAATCTGATGACTTGCTATTTCAAAAATATACAGAGTTTGGGTTTTTGGCTTTATGGCCTTATACGTGATTTTAGTATGTCAAACATAAATGTTTTCGTAGATTTTACACTCGTATATTATTGTGCATGTTAATACGAAGAGACCAAACTTTAAATGAACGGATTTGGCTTTATAACGAATCCGTGGCGTTGAATTTTAGGAATTTATGTTAAAAACTTCAAGAACAGAGGAAAAATTTATGTTTTAATTCTGTGATTATATGTTTAAATGGGTTAAAATCACTCTATAGATGTTGTATTAAGATTATACATGAATTATAACATGTGGGTATGTCTAAATTCGTGTAGTAATAAATTAAATTGGAGTTTTTGGCTGTGTTCTGCAATTTTCGCGAATTGCAGAACAGTTTCTGGTTCGCTGCGCCGCGGCGCCAGTCTCACGCCTAAATATCCGCGCCGCAGTGCCACGTGTCCGGCTGCAGCGCCACGGCGCCGCAGTGCGAAGATCAAGTATAACAGTGGCGCCGCAGCGCCACTCTCTAGAATGTCCAGAAATATAATTTTTTTTAAAATGTTAAGTCTAGCAATGTGTTAGTAACTTAATGTAATGAACATGTAAACATGTTAGAAATATAATGAAATGATAAGATAGTTGTTTAACATGTAAATAACATAATTACATGTGAATTGAATTATTGAATACATAATTAGCTTGATAATTCATGAAGTGCAAATTATGTGACAAAGTGGTAAATTGATTAAGTATAGTCAATAATCAAAGTACACAAAGAGAATGAGTTTATGATGATTAGTTAAGTTATAATTACCTGGAATTATGAATGTGAATGGTATGTAGGATTTAATTCAAAGAACGTGATTAGTTAAAGTATAATCTACGCACGAGGCAAGTTCTCTAACCCTACTTGTCATTATTGTTCAAGCTTATTATTTACCTTGAATAAACTATCGTTACTTTTATTCAAGTTCAAATGATTTATTAAAGATTGATTATCTTTTCAAAGTATGATTTAGTTATACAATAATTGTTCTATTGTATACTTCTTGAGATTATTATTCAAATTGAATATCATTATTGTTGAACCTTATTAGACTAGTGAAACCTTAATGATTCAACTAGTCCATAGTTGATGAGCGTTCTAAAATTCAGAACCCTTGATGAATTATCCAAACCAAACTTCCTTTGGTGCGGACTCGAATGTCAAACTGAGATGAACAACCCTGTATAGTGAATTATTTACGCTTTAGTGTTAAGATATTGTGCACGGTATGGTACTAAGGGCTGATCCCCCTAAGTACGAGAAGAAGGTCCATAGTCTTATGACTGTTAAAGGTTTCAAGTATAACCCTGTTAACTTAGGACATAGTTCAAGGTCTTATGACCCTCAGAATTCTTTTGATTCTTGTTATTCACTCTTGATTCAAAAGTTGAGTTTTTATTCAGACGTCTTTGATTTATTCCCATATTATTATATTGTTATTTCATTTTTATACTTGTGGGCATTTGTGCTCACTCTTGCTTAATAATAACATTGCAGTTAAGAACGAAAGAACTGATGAACCTTCCACTAGTAAAGGCAAGGGCAAAGTTAGCAAGTGACGAAGACCTGTTGTTTTATTTGACGATGTATTTGTTTAAGACTTGAGTTAATGTTATTGTTTAAGACTTATTTGTTTATGATTCCGCACAGATGTTTAAGGTTAGTTTAACTTGGGATTGTATTATTATTATTCAGATGTTGTAACCCTTAAGGGAAGATTTTAATTCTATCTATTGCATGTTTTGCATTTTTTTTATGGGTAGATAGATAGATGATATTTGTATCGTGAACACCGAATCCTGTGGAAATGGAAGTACCGGATTTGGGGGTGTCACAATAAAACTTACCTCAAGCGTAGTTTACCACTTATACCTTATCAATACTTTCAAATCCTATTGTAGTGTAGTTATGTATACAACATATTTATTAGTTATTCAACTCTATAAGTTAATATCTTCATACATGCTCGATCATATAAGTCAACGATACACATTCCTTATCTTTTTAGCAACGTAAATGGAAAATCACATTATCATGTTATCACACCGTGTAACTATATAACCATCATCTATTTAGTTTGTATAAAAGAAATACGAGAGCTTGTATACATCTTTAGACTCTTGGTTGCATATAGCCATTATGTATTAGGATTGAAAACCGTATACAATACGTGATACCGGTTTACAAAATACAAACAAAATAAGATAGACAAGACTGCAGGAGGGCATAGTTGCGTCCTGATTAGGCTTAGGGACGGCGTAGCTGTGCTATCCTCTGGCTAGACCAGAGTTGAGCTTTGCACTTCCTAATCATGTCCCAAAATTTAGCATGCATTTAACATATATTTTGATACTTATTAAGGATTCTTGCATGCTCTTTAGGTTATTCCACGTTCATCCTTGAAATGTACGATTCCAGTTTGAGATTTTAAGTAAGCTAAGGCTAATTAAGGTAATGAATCACAAGGACTACTGTGACGCCCCCAAATCTGGGTACTTTTTACCTCAGATGTAGTACATCATTTCTATAACTATTGCAGAATATATAAATATAAATTGATTATACATTAAACTTTTACACATCATTCCCAAGGTCTACAACCTTAACTAAATACGTACCTTCAATACCTAAAAAGGTTTACTGTGACGCCCCCAAAATTAGGTATACATCACCCATCTTGGGTCGCCAGATACATGGTACAGAATTCAAATACAACTTAATAATACAACTATCGTGTACAATACGACAAAATATAAACTGTGAGTTTGAATACAAATATTTTCTACTAGAGAGTATACAAACTCAAAAGGAGTCCTTATTACAACTATTATCACACTATTTTACAGAATAGTGAGGACTACTAATGCTATCCTCTGGATCATCACTCCGTTCCCCAACTCGTCCCAGCTATATTCTCATTTCCTGAAGAGAACAGTGAAAGAAAGGGTGAGCTTCTATTTATAGGAGAATTGAATGATACTATTAGATTGTACAGTAGGAATTCAGACGAAATCAGTTGCTGATTCATAGCTCCACTGATCCATCGCATCAGTAATCTTTGTCAAAGAGTTAGCCAATGAAAAAAATGAACACATGCCACATTAAAAGCCTTGACCAATTAAAATGCTCCATAATTTACAAGTTGCCAAATCTGCTGCATGATTGAAAAAAATTTGGCCAATAATATTCAAGCTTGGAAAAATCAATCTGAATCCTGCCAATTCTTACTTCTTCTTTTCTTTCCAATCAACATCCCACTATCATATAAATATATATAAAATAATAATGCTTCTCTCCACCACAACTCACTAACATAAATATATATATAACAATCACACACCTGTCAATAATATACTCCTCCACCCACAACACACCACTAGATAATAATTCCCCCACCAAAACCCACTACCACACACACACTCCTACACACACGAAAGTCAAATATATATATATATATATATATATATATATATATATATATATATATATATATATATATATATATATACACTTTATAACTTTCGTCCGATAATTTTGAAAAACGGGTAAATAGGGATCCAAATAATAAGCAAAACTTGGTGACTTCTCACGTAAGCATCAATAATCAATACCGTGTGCTACTATGCAACCACGCATATTAATGTACTTTTAACACCGGGTGTTTCAACAGTTAACGGTAAAACTTTCACCGTTATTTTTATAAAGTATTTTTGTCGTTTTCTCAATCCGACAATAATTCTGTTGCGGGGTCCACCAATGATTGTACCATCGTACGGATATTCCCCGACAAAATGAATATTTCCAGACCAATCGAATATAATATAACAACTTGCATACTATGCAAAATTTTTAAATATTACCGCACAACTATAACATTATATCAATTTCACTCCATAATATTCAAGAATAATATTTATAGAAAATTCATCTTTATTCAAAGAGTTGGGGTTTTATAATCTCCCCTTCTTAAGAAATTTCGCCCTCGAAATTAGGGTACGTACCTAGTATGTCGAAGAGGTAAGGATACCTTGATTTCATTTCAGATTCTAACTCCCAAGTCATTTCCTCAACATCGTGGTTTCTCTACAAAACTTTGACTTGAGGTATAACCTTGGAGCGTAGAATATGTTCCTTCTTATCCAAGATTTGAACAGGAACCTCTTCATACGTTAAGTCTTTCGCTATTTCGTCCGGTTCTAACTCAATAATGTGGTTCAGGTCTTTCACATATTTACGTAACATGGATACGTGAAAAACGTTATGAACACGAGACATACTTGGCGATAAAATGAGTCTATAAGCTACAGTTCCTACTCGATCGAGAATTAAAAATGGGCCGATGAATCGAGGATTGAGCTTTTCTCTCTTTCCAAATCTCGTAACTCCTTTCCATGGAGTAACTCGTAATAACACATGATCTCCTATTTCAAATTCCACGTCCTTTCGATAAAGATCAGCGCAACTCTTTTGTCGATCTTGTGAGATTTTTATACGTTGTCGGATCGTTTGAATCTTTTCTGTAGTCATATGTACCAACTCCGGTCCCAACAACGTTGCTTCACCCACCTCATCGCAGCATACTGGAGAACGACACTTTCTTCCATACAACGCTTCGAATGGAGCCATGCCAATACTTGCTTGAATTCGCATAACAGGTTGGTTAGGAATATGAAAGTTAACAACCTTACGAAAAGCATGATGAGTAGTTAACCAATCGTTTCCAAAAATCACATATCGACAGGTAACGTGAAAGTGTCAATTTGAATCAAACAAGGTTTATAAATAGTGGAGTTAACGAAGGTTTCTCCTAACAGAGTTTCAATAGATAAGTCAAAGTCTAATAAAAAAAAAAAAATTTTAAGAGCCAAGTTTAAACGTTGAACACAACTAGGTGAAATACAAGAGTGGGTAGAACCAGTATCGAATAAGGTAGAAACTTCGCAAGGGTTTATGATTAGCTTACCCGCGATAACTTCATTTGGGTTCCTCACTTGTTGGGAAGTCATGACAACCGCTCTCCCTTGAATTACCCGGCTTTGACTTGTCTGGGGTAGCATTTGGTGTCATCACTATCGTTGGAATTGACTTTAATATAGGGCATATTCCACCCTCAACTACTTCATTTTACTCCTGCTTCATGATCTGAATCATCAATCTTCGATCCATATCGAGTTCAGATTGACCGCTCTGTACAGGGTAATTCAAAACTCGATGTTGGGTTCTCCCAATTGCTGTCCAAAAAGAGAAATGTATATCATCTATTTTTGCCTTTTTGGATCGGACGTCTCTTTCTACAATATCAACACATCGTGCGGCTTTTACCCACGCATCCTTCATTCTCACTCGTTCAGTTGTTTCTTCTTTCAGCTGATCCTTGATATTTGAATTCTCATATTCCAACTTTAATATCTTACACTCTGCCAAAGCGTGATTTTGTTCGAGCATCACATATCGGGTAACACAATTTTGAATCGTTACATCTCTTTGCTCCAGCACCGCCTGCCGTTCTTCAGCCTGCTCTTCTAACTCATGAACACGATTTTGTAATTCTAAGTTTTGATCATAAATTTCTTCTAACCAATTCTCCTCAGGTTCCTCTTCTTCCTCTTCTTCCTCACTCTCAGCAGCTACCTCTGCCACTAGCTCGGGTGCAACTATTAGTTCTTCACTTACCACGTAGATATCTCTAATTTCTTCTTCGCCTGATATTACATTATCCTGGTTGGTGATTAGAGGTGCCACGGTCTCATTCACTCTATTGTTGACATTTTCAGCTGCCATTTTCAAATACTGCCACAAAACAAAGGTTAATTAACATGTCACATATTATCAATATACTCTGACCAACCAATTAAATAACAAATAAACTTAGGTAGGTCATACTAGTGAAAAAATTTCCCGTCTCTCCCATCCTAGTTCTTGTCTCAAACCTTAGCCAGGGATCATAACCTGGCTCTGATACCAACTGTGATGCCCCCAAAATTAGGTATACATCACCCATCTTGGGTCGTCAGATACATGGTACAGAATTCAAATACAACTTAATAATATAACTGTCGTGTACAATACGACAAAATATAAGCTGTGAGTTTGAATACAAATATTGTCTACTAGAGAGTATACAAACTCAAAAGGAGTCCTCATTACAATTATTATCACACTATTTCACAGAATAGTGAGGACTACTAATGCTATCCTCTGGACCATCACTTCGTTCCCTAACTCATCCCAGCTATATTCTCATTTCCTGAAGAGAACAGTGAAAGAAAGGGTGAGCTTCTATTTATAGGAGAATTGAAAGATACTATTGGACTGTACAGTAGGAATTCAGACGAAATCAGTTGCTGATTCACAGCTCCACTGATCCAACGCATCAGTAATCTTTGTCAAAGAGTTAGCCAATGAAAAAAATGAACACATGCTACATTAAAAGCCTTGACCAATTAAAATGCTCCACAATTTACAAGTTGCCAAATCTGCTGCATGATTGAAAAAAAATTTGGTCAATAATATTCAAGCTTGGAAAAACCAATCTGAATCCTGCCAATTCTTTCTTCTTCTTTTCTTTCCAATCAACATCCCACTATCATATAAATATATATAAAATAATAATGCTTCTCTCCACCACAACCCACTAACATAAATATATATATAACAATCACACACCTGCCAATAATATACTCCTCCAACCACAACACACCACTAGATAATAATTCCCCCACCAAAACCCACTACCACACACACACTCCTACACACACGAAAGTCAAATATATATATATATATATATATATATATATATATATATATATATATATATATATACTTTATAACTTTTATCCAATAATTTTGAAAAACGGGTAAATAGGGATCCAAATAATAAGCAAAACTTAGTTACTTCTCACGTAAGCATCAATAATCAATACCGTGTGCTACTATGCAACCACGCGTATTACTGTACTTTTAACACCGGGTGTTTCAACAATTAACGGTAAAACTTTCACCGTTATTTTTATAAAGTATTTTTATCGTTTTCTCAATCCGACAATAATTCTGTTGCGGGGTCCACTAATGATTGTACCGTTATACGGATATTCTTCGACAAAACGAATATTCTCAGACCAATCGAATATAATATAACAACTTGCATACTATGCAAAAATTTTAAATATTACTCACAACTATAACATTTTATCAATTTCACTCCATAATATTTAAAAATAATATTTATAGAAAATTCATCTTTATTCAAAAAGTTGGGGTTTTACATTTACAATGCTATTTTCGTCAGAAAATTTAATATATCTAACTGCACCATAATTTGATCTTGCACTTTGTCATTGCTTCTGACTTTACTCGAGCTTTCATCTTAATCTGAAAATTTTTATCATGATATAGCAAGGGTGAGCAACAAATTTGCCCAACAATTTTTAAATACAATGAAGATATATCATGATTGAAAAGAATGAATAAGCTTTCAAGTTTTCAACAATATAATAATTGTGAAATAACATGAATCAAGTTTCAATAATTGCATGACTGAATCAATAATGTTTGAAGGTTAACAATGACCATGAACAATTTAACTGAACCTTATGGTAATGAAGGTGATTAGCCTTTCATACCTGATGAACATATGAAACATGCACTAAGTGAGAATCAATAATCAGTATAGACGTGAATAATCAACAACAATTATTCACTAACATTCTTTGAACATATAACTCAAGTTTGAGTTAGGGAAATTTTCCTGTACCGTGGATTACTGCTATGCAATCTAATTTAATCTCTCATGAAAGACCTATCAATTATAAGATTGATCTTTCACTTAGCATAACATACCTGTTAGCTCATAATACTAATATTTATCCATAGATTATCTAACACTTAACCAAATATTAGATAACATCTTAACACATCAGTATTATTATTGTCCTTTGATAATTCTTCAATCACTGTATCATATACATTATGATTTAACACTTACTCTTTCATATTATAAGTTCTTTTCTATAATCCAGTAGGCCAAATAATAATATTATAATTTGAATTATTTAAACATATCAATCCAGCAACCTGTATTGAAACTATTCTTCAATTCAGCAACTTGGATTCAAACTAACTTACAATTAAGTAAACTATTTTATAATTCAGCAAGCTGTTTTCATTTCCAATAAATCAAATTTCCAATTCATCATACTATACATTTAATATGACATATTGAATGTCAAATTAACTTAACTCCTCTTTTAAACTCCATTTAATATTATTCATTATATAATAACATTAAATTCATTTACTAATATTATTAATCATTAAATAATATTTTAAATCAATAATTTCATAACACTTTAATCCAAATGTTATCATTCACTTAATAATCTCATAATCTAATATTATAACAATATTTTAATCATTTCTTAAACTTATAAATAATTTATTTTTATTGTTTACACTTTACTAATTAATTCATTTAATTATTCTAAAATGTCATACTCATAAGATTTCATCACCAATTAACAAATTCCTCATCAAAAATCTGCATATACCTTATATAGGATTTCCACGCAATAAAATCCTATTTTCCAAATTTTCAACTTCACATAACAAATTTAATTTATATGTTCGTAACTAAACTATTTCCATGAAAATTACCAAATCAGTCCCAAAAAATTTCCTTTTCTGTGATTTAGCAGAATATAATTCTATATTGAACATATATTTTTCTCGAAATTTTTAAAATTCATTTACTATTTTTCAAATGGCCAAAACTGCTGAATATTTAGACATTTATCATAAACTGTACCTTTGTCCAAAACTTCTGAAATTTACAGGGTATACTCCTGTTATATACATGTACTCCCAATAAAAATTGCACCAATTTTGGAGTTAACCACAAGGAGTTATAAGGGTTTACTTTTAAAATAGTCTTTTTCCATAAAATTCATAACTCCTAATATAAACATCCAAAAATCACCATTTTTGGACACAAACTATAAAACTCATCAAATTATCATCTCAAATGTTTCCAAAAATTTTTAGGGTCGAAAAAATGATGAAAATGCCCCTACCAGAAATTGTCCCAAAACAGTTTTTATTTTTGTTAGAAAAATAGGATTGTTTCGGGTAAATCAGCCACTATAGCTTGTAAACTCATTCTTTTTGAGTGCTACCACTTGGGTTTACTAAATAACTTACATATCTAGCACCCCTCTTTGATGGATCGCAAAAAGGAGTTGTAGATTTAAAACGATGGATTTTTAAAGTATATAAAAGTTAGGGTTTCAAAACTAAAAAAAATGTTTTTCTCTTCGTTTTGATTCCAACAAAATCAACACCCAATATGGGTAAATCCAAATATCAAACACTCATCAACATATATATTAATGGTTTTTGAGTTTATAAAGACAAATCCAAGCTTTGATTTAGACTATCTAAAATCAATTACATAATTGGTTACCTTTTTATCATGCCTTCCTTCTTCTTCTTCTCCCTTAGAGAACCGTCTCTCTCCTCTTCTTCTCCCTCATGGGGCTGCCGCCCCTCCTCTCTTCCTCCTCCATGGCTTTGGCCACTTCTTCCCTTTCTCTCCCTCTTCCTTCTCTTTTCCCGTTTCTTCTCTTTTTCTTCTTATCTTCTTTCCTCTTTCTCTTTCTTCTTATCTCTAATAATCGGTCCCTTCTTTTCCTTCTCTCATTTAGCCGATCCTTTGGTCTTCTTATTGCCACATATTATTATTATTTCTAATATAACAATTGTCCAATATGCCCTTCTTTAATTTGGGTTTAAAAATTGGGCCTAACAATTTATTTAATCTTTTGGACTTTCAAATTAATTTTTTGGTCCATGTAATTTAACATAGTCCAATCCTTTTCATCTTATCTCATCCGAAATATTTAATTATGGATTCCATTCCATACATTTAGAATTTAAAATCAATAGTCTAGTATATTAAATTTTGTAACCAAATTAAACTTACTTTAATTAAGTTATAAAATTAATAAATTTGAGATAGTAAATATATATCTCTTGACTTAATATAATTTTTAATATTATTATTCTCTCACATGTTCCTTAACAATTGGGTTCACTTGGGCTTAACACTTAATTCCTTCGGCTTTCCAAATAAAATATATGGACTTCCTAACTAAAATGTTTGGGCCATACAAATTAATATGATCCATTATATTAAATTTTATCTTACCCTAATCATTTAATTAGGATTGCCATGTACTCAATTGAAATACCAATTCTTACCCAAGTACATTTAATTTCTTATCCCAATTAAACTTATCTTAATTAGGTTATAAAATTAATTAATTGAGATATATAAAATAACTCTTTGAATTACTATATATTTTAAATACCATAATTCTCTTAGATTATGTTATTATTATAAAATTAAAATACTAGGACCACTAAACAACGACAACCATGTAGGTTATTTAATTCTCATACATAATTTAAATTATACAATTTATACTGTATAATTAAATTTAATTACTCCTTCTCTCCATAAATTATTTTCAAATAATTTATTTATATATTAAATATATTCAATTAATGTATTCAAATATGGATTTAATTTACTAACACTTTGATACCAATATACATATTTTATATATTGGATATCATCTCATATTTTTATTTTACATCATTTGGTAAAATATTAAATATTATACCATTATCCATGTAACACAATATAATATATTCAATTATTATTTTTACTTTCTATAAATTGTTTTCACAATTTATTTAACTGTGGTAAATATATTATTTTATTCACCCAATTAAATACATGCATACATTAGACTCAATAAGGTAATATAAGATTTCCTAAATAAAATAATGGCTATACATGAAGTATATTTAATGCCACCAATTTACCACATTAAAATAATTTAATATTATAAATTATTTTAATTTTACCCATCTAATTTCCTTTAATAATTTACTCCTACACCTTACTTACATATAATAAATGTGAGACCCCGAATTTTATGAAATAAAAGTATTCAATTTTTCTATTTTGGTAAATAGTTAAATTAATAAAAGTTTAAAGTTAAGGGTAATATGTGAATTTTTTTTTTTTGCAAATTAAGCAAGTTGATATAAAATATTCGTTGTGTCGGGGAATATTCGATTAGTCGGGGAATATTCTTTTTGTCGGGGAATATTCGTACGACGGTACAATCATTGGTGGATCCCACAATAGAATTATTGTCGAATTGAGAAAATGATAAAAATATTTTTATAAAAATAACGGCAGAAGTTTTACAGTTAACTGTTAAAACACCCGGTGTTGAAAATACAGTAATACGCGTGGTTGCATAGTAGCACACGGTATTAATTATTGATGCTTACGTGAGAAGTCACTCAGTTTTATTTTATTAGTATTATTAATGTAATAAAACAGAAAAGCTTTTTATATAAAACAGAATACTTTTATAAAGTTATTCATTTTATTAGACTATAAATAGAATATATAATATTCTATTATGCATAGTGTTTTACATAGTAATATCTTTTTATATAAAACAGAATACTTTTATAAATTTATTTATTTTATTAGAAAATAATTAGAATATATTATATTTTATTATGCATAGTGTTGCATAGTACCTGCATAGTGTTTTGCATAGTAAAATCTTTTTATATAAAACAGAATACTTTTATAAAGTTATTCGTTTTATTAGATTATAAATAGAATATATTATATTTTATTTAAAAAATTTTGCTTTAACTATGGACCGTCCGATTAAAAGTAAATCAATCTGGACTGTTCATGAATTAGTTACTATGCAGTCCATTCTTCTATAAATAGAAGCTCATTCCTTCATTATTTCTTACGAATTCACTGAAACTCTAGAGAGATAAACTATAGAGAGAGTTCTTCTTCTATAATCTTGAGCATAATTATTTAGAGTTTAAGAAAACTTTGAGCATAGTGCAAGTTTTCTTCGAGTATATTCTCGCTCTACCAATCGAAATACTCTTCTTTTACGATAAGGGATATTATTTATTGTACTCGTAAGGGAAATTCTTTCTTTCTTATTCATGAAGAGAACTTCTGTTATTCCATTCTTTATTATTCTGTTGGAATAACCTGTATACGCGGGCTACCCTATACTTAGTGAAATTCTTCTGTTATTCTATTTTTATTATTCTGTTGGAACATCCTGTTTGTGCGTTTTACGCCGGACCTGGTTCCGCCTTTATTATTCTTTTGAAATATCCTGTCTGTGCGTTTTACGCAGGACCTGGTTCCGTCTTTATTATTATTCTGTTGGAACATCCTGTCGGTACGAATTTCGCCTGACCAGGTTCCATTATTTATTATTCTGTTGGGAATAACGTGTCTGTGTAGTCTATCGCACGCATGGTGAATCCTCCTATTATTCCATTCTTTATTATTCTTTTAGAAAAACCTGTCTATGTGGATTATCACATGCATGGTGAATGATCCTTGGTATTCATTCCTTATTAAATTGTGGAAATGATCTGTCTAAGTGGATTACCGCATGGCGGCAAAAATCTATTTGCAGTTTCATATATTCTATTATACTCAGTTTATTAAAGTTTTGGCTTCTATATTCCATGAAATTAGTGGAATATCCTTGATATTTGCGCTTTATCCAGTATCTTTTCATGAAAATATTCTTCTGATCATTCTTGAATTTTTACTCCACAAAGCAGTATCATGTTGACAATTTGGACGTTATTGGTTCCTGGATAAATTAATTCTTGAACTTGTTTTATTGAATTATTATGTCATTGTCATCATCCTCATGTTTATATTATGTTGAAAGTCATCTGTGGCCTGTAGCGTATAGATGGACTTGGTATGATTATGACCAGGGATTATTCGGTATAATCATTACCGTAATGTTACAAATGATGTGGAAAAAATTATCATTGGCCCGTAGTGCATTGATGGACAGTTTTTGGTATGATTATGACTATGGATTCTCTTCGGCCAAGGGTGCAAAGATGAATTATTTTTTGGCATGATCAGGACCGTTGATGAAAACGCGATTATCTTTGGCCCGTAGTGCATAGATAATTGTGGCCGTGACACTAAAGAATATCCTTGGCCGTAGTGCAAGGATGATTCGATGATGTGGATTAATTATTGAGCTAAGTCTCAGCGATGAAATATTAATTCATGGATGTGATAATAATGAATATCTTTGGCCGTAGTGCATGGATAATTCATGGATGTGATACTAACGAATATCATTGGCCGTAGTGCATGGATAATTCGATGATGTGGATTATTTATTAAGTTGAGTCTCAGCGATAAAATATTGGTTGTACACTTTTAATTTGTAGAAGATAGTAGACATCATGCTCTACATGACTCTTCTAAAATACAGTTGTATATCTTTGGCTTGTAGTGCAGAGATGAATTATTAATGAATATCTTTGGCCGTAGTACAAAGATGAATTTGTTAGTATGATTATGAGCAGGAATTGTGATTTGGTATAACCATAATTTTTGATGTTTCAGGTGAAGATAGGTGATGAAAATTATCTTCGTCCTTGGTATGAAGAGAAATTTAGAATCACAATTATGATTATGAGTTATTCGTATGATTGTGGACAGGAATTGTTGATTGATGTTACAGGGATAAAACATTATTGGTGGACTTTTAACATGGAGAAGATAATAGACCTGATGGTCTATTTGACTCTTCTAATGGATTACTCGTTCTGCTGCAACTATGGTTGAAAATTTTTATCATCTACCATATGTTCTAAATCTCTAATTTATTAATGATAAAGGCTATTGATGGTGTAAATTAGCTTTAGTCATGATATTCTTTACTGGGCTAGTTGTGCTCACCGTTTCTGCTTCACAATTCCTTTCAGGTAATAAGAGTGTTGCCGGGTCGAGTGGGGATAATAGGGGAATAGAACGGTGGTCTCTAACTGTGGAGGTTCTCCCTAAACAGTATAGAAAAGTGTGGTATATTCTATACATCATTTAGTAGTTATATTTGGTAAATCAAATAGGGTGAGGCGAACCCAACTTTGGAATGGTATTTTGCCACTATCATACAAGATGTCTAATGACATACAACCTCGTGTTCTCATAAGATATGGTTGTGGACATCCACTTGCTGAATATATCTACGAGCACTACCTATATGATCTTAGAGTTTATTTGAAGTATAATTTTCACTTGGAGACAACGAATATATTTATATGTCAAGAGAAGACTCATCATTGAAAAGAAGATGATAGTAATCTTCTTGTTTTTCTTTGGGGACTTTTGGGTTAGCCAAGGATAATTCTGTGGACATATGATATCTATCATAACCTAGACGCATGGCCTCCCATGTACAAAGGTTTTCTTGAGCACTTCCCAAAGATTTTAATTTCTAAAACAGTTTTTGACTATACTTTTATGTAAAGTATCATTGTAAGGTTGTGGTCGAGGTACCATGATAGTTACATACATTTGTATTAAAACTCATAGTTAACTGTGGTCGTATTCTATATGACAGCTCAACAGTTGTATAAATAAAGTTGTATTTAAATTTTATACCATGTATATGGTGACTCAGAATGGGTGATGTATACATAATTTTGGGGGCGTCACAGTTGGTATCAGAGCTTAGGGATATGGCTGCTGGCGGAGATAAGAGTCTAGAACTAGTAGGGGAGAGGCGAGTTATATACTTCGCTAGTGTGTGACTTACCTAAGCTGAAATTGTTTACTTGATAAGTTGACAAATTACGATATGTCAATTAACCTTTGTTTTAAAGCTATATTCTAGAATGATATCTGAAATATAGGAGATGAGAAACGGGAAAATCATGATAGCGAGAAAATTACCGGGAAGGTACAATCTGAAAAGAAAGCAAGGTATTCTCATCTCTTCGAATATCAGGTACGTACGTAAATTTTGAGGGTAAAATTTCATAAGGAGGGGTGATTGTGAGACCCCAAATTTTATGAAATAAAAGTATTCAGTTTTTCTATTTTGGTAAATAGTTAAATTGATAAAAGTTCAAAGTTAAGGCTAATATGTGAAATTTTTTTTTGTAAAGTAAGCAAGTTGATATAAAATATTCGTTATGTCGGAGAATATTCGATTAGTCGGGGAATATTCTTTTTTTCGGGGAATATCCATACGACGGTACAATCATTGGTGGACCCCACAACGGAATTATTGTCGAATTGAGAAAATGACAAAAATATTTTTATGAAAATAACGGCGAAAGTTTTACCGTTAACTGTTGAAACACCCGATATTAAAAGTACAGTAATACGCGTGGTTGCATAGTAGCACACGATATTGATTATTGTTGCTTACGTGAGAAGTCACTCAGTTTTGTGTTATTAGTATTATTAATGTAATAAAACAGAAAAGATTTTTATATAAAACAGAATACTTTTATAAAGTTATTCATTTTATTAGACTATAAATGGAATATATAATATTCTATTATGTATAGTGTTTTGCATAGTAATATCTTTTTATATAAAACAGAATACTTTTATAAAGTTATTTATTTTATTAGACAATAATTAGAATATATTATATTTTATTATGTATAGTGTTGTATAGTACCTGCATAGTATTTTGCATAGTAAAATCTTTTTATATAAAACAGAATACTTTTATAAAGTTATTCGTTTTATTAGATTATAAATAGAATATATTATATTTTATTTAAAATATTTTGCTTTAAATATGGACCGTCCGATTAAAAGTAAATCAATCTGGACCGTTCATGAATCAGTTACTATGCATTTCATTCTTCTATAAATAGAAGCTCATTCCTTCATTATTTCTTACGAATTCATTGAAACTCTAGAGAGAGAAACTATAGAGAGAGTTCTTTTTCTATAATCTTGAGCGTATTTCTTTAGAGTTTAAGAAAGCTTTGAGCATAGTGCAAGCTTTCTTCGAGTATATTCTCGCCCTACCAGTCGGAATACTCTTCTTTTACGGTAAGGGATATTATTTGTTGTACTCGTAAGGGAAATTCTTTCTTTCTTATTCATAAAGAGAACTTCTGTTATTCCATTCTTTATTATTCTGTTGGAATAACCTGTATACGCGGGCTACCCTATACTTGGTAAAATTCTTCTATTATTCTATTTTTATTATTCTGTTGAAACATCATGTCTGTGCGTTTTACGTCGGACCTGGTTTCGTCTTTATTATTTTGTTGGAATATCATGTCTGTGCGTTTTACGCCGGACCTGGTTCCGTCTTTATTATTCTGTTAGAACATCCTGTCGGTGCGAATTTCGCCTGACCTGGTTCTATTATTTATTATTCTGTTGGGAATAACCTGTCTGTGCAGTCTATCGCACGCATGGTGAATTCTCCTGTTATTCCATTCTTTATTATTCTGTTGGAATAACCTGTCTATATGGATTATCACATGCATGGTCAATGATCCTTTGTACCTTATTAAATTGTGAAAATGATCTGTCTAAGTGGATTACCGCATGGCGGCGAAAATCCATTTGCAATTTCATATATTCTATTATACTCAGTTGGTTAAAGTTTTGGCTTCTATACTCCATGAAATTAGTGGAATATCCTTGATATTTGCGCTTTATCAAGTATCTTTTCATAGAAATATTCTTCTAATCATTCTTGAATTTTTATTCCACAAAGCAGTATCATGTTGACAATTTAGACGTTATTGGTTCCTAGATAAATTAATTCTTGAACTTGTTTTATTGAATTATTATGTCATTGTCATCATCCTCATGTTTATATTATGTTGAAAGTCATTTGTGGCCTGTAGTGCATAGATGGACTTGGTATGATTATGACCAGGGATTATTCGGTATAATCATGACCGTAATGTTACAAATGATGTGGAAAAAGTCCTCATTGGACCGTAGTACATTGTTGGACAGTTTTTGGTATGATTATGGCTATGGATTCTCTTCGGCCAAGGGTGCAAAGATGAATTGTTTTATGGCATGATCAGGACCATTGATGAAAACACGATTATCTTTGGCCCGTAGTGCATGGATAATTGTGGTCGTGACACTAAAGAATATCATTGGTCGTAGTGCAAGGACGATTCGATGATGTGGATTAATTATTGAACTGAGTCTCATCGATGAAATATTAATTCATGGATGTGATAATAATGAATACCTTTGGCCGTAGTGCATGGATAATTCATGGATGTGATACTAACGAATATCCTTGGCCGTAGTGCATGGATAATTCGATGATGTAGATTATTTATTAAGTTGAGTCTCAGCGATAAAATATTGGTTATAGACTTTTAATTTGTAGAAGATAGTAGACATCATGCTCTACTTGACTCTTCTAAAATACAGTTGTATGTCTTTGGCTTGTAGTGCAGAGATGAATTGTTAATGAATATCTTTGGCCGTAGTGCAAAGATGAATTTATTAGTATGATTATGAGCAGGAATTGTGATTTGGTATAACCATGATTTTTGATGTTTCAGGTGAAGATAGGTGATGAAAATTATCTTCGTCCTGGGTACGAAGAGTAATTTAGAATCACAATTATGATTATGAGTTATTCATATGATTGTGGACAGGAATTGTTGATTGATGTTACAGGGATAAAACATTATTGGTAGACTTTTAACATGAAGAAGAAAATAAACCTGATGGTCTATTTGACTCTTCTAATGGATTGCTCGTTCCACTGCAATTATGGTTGAAAATTTTTATCATTTACCATATGTTCTAAATCTCTTATTTATTAATGATGAAGGCTATTGATGGTATAAATTAGCTTTAGTCATGATATTCTTTACTGGGCTAGTTGTGCTCACCCTTTCTGCTTCACAATTCCTTTCAGGTAATAAGAATGGTGCCGGGTCGAGTGGGGATAATAGGGGAATAGAACGGTGGTCTCTAGCTGTGGAGGTTCTCCCTAAATAGTATAGAAAAGTGTGTTGTATTCTATACATCATTTAGTAGTTATATTTGGTGAATCAAATAGGGTGATATGAACCCAACTTTGGAAGGGTGTTTTGCCAATATCATACAAGATGTCTAATGACATACAATCTCGTGTTCTCATAAGACATGGTTGTGCACATCCACTTGCTGAATATATCTACGAGCACTACCTATATGATCTTGGAGTTTATTTGAAGTATAATTTTCACTTGGAGACAACAAAGATATTTATATGTCAAGAGAAGACTCACAATTGGAAAGAGGATGATAGTAATCTTCTTGTATTTCTTTGGTGACTTTTGGGTCAACCAAGGATAATTCTGTGGACATATGATATCTATCATAACCTAGATGCATGGCCTCCCATTTACGAAGGTTTCCTTGAGCACTTCACAAAGATTTTAATTTCTAAAACAGTTTTTGACTATATTTTTATGTAAAGTATCATTGTAAGGTTGTGGTCGAGGTACCATGAGAGTTACATACATTTGTATTAAAACTCACAGTTAACTGTGGTCGTATTCTATATGACAGCTCAACAGTTGTATAAATGAAGTTGTATTTGAATTTTGTACCATGTATCTGGCGACTCAGAATGGGTGATATATACCTAATTTTGGGGGCGTCATAATAAATATATAATTCTAATATATTTATTATACACAACATCACCTATTGCATGACACATATTCCTTTGTGCACTACAATATCACATAAAATATCATATAATAAGAATTTTCTTTAATTAAATCTTATTTTAATATTACCCAAAAAATTGGGTTATCACAACTACCATGCTCTCCATGTACACATATGGAATAGTCATGAAATAAGTTAGTATGCATACTCACAAAGGTTTCATCCTATGCGCATAACTTGCTTCAATTATTTCCTTAAAACATCCCTAACCCGTGCTTGTGTAACTTTCGATGTGTTTAACCCAAAATGGACATATGTATGTAATATGTGTGGTCACATAAGAAGTATAAATCATACATGCTTTAAGTTCAGATAGTATACATCATCATGCTCATAATATTTAGCTTACACAATGTCCGAGTTCCTCTTTTGGAAATCATTTTAAAACAAGTCAAGGCAATTTTGTGCATACGAAGCATCTTATAATCATATTTCATGCATAGCTAGACCGTACACTCATGCTCACAAAATCATAAATGAGACGTTAGTAGTGTCATCAAGGTCTACTTTTAAAGTTCAAGTCTTCTATAGCAATTACATCCTAAAGCAAGTTAAGGTAATCATGATATACAAAAGGAACTTAAGGTCATGAGTCAGGTTTATTTTCATGTATATCTAAACTAAACTTTTATGTTAGAAACACCACAGTACAACAGAAGACAAAATCTGGTTTTGGGGAACGGTGCAGCTGCGCTGCACCCAAGTACAAATTGGGCAGAACTGTGCCCTTCCTTGACAGAACCAAGAAAGGGCTCTGTTCTGCAGAGTATCAAACCCAAATTGGATTTCTCCGTTCTAAACATGCTCAAACTCATTCTTAAAGGTTTCATACATGTATACAAACTTCATAAACACTTTGGTAGTAAATTTCCAAATCCATTTCACAAGAACTTAGGAGAATTTCTATGATTTACCAAAGTTGGAATTAAGAATTCAAAACAAGAACTTTACCTTCTATGAAGCTTAGTTAGCTTAGTTCCTTCCTTCTGCAAATCTTAGACTCCTTAATTAACAAGCAACTCACACTCTCAAACTTGGAATTCAACAGATAATTCTCAGTAACGGGAAAAGAAGAAAATGTAGCTGTTATTTATAGAAGAACACAGAGCCAGATAATTGCTTTACACCAAGGTTTGAATCCATAAGGTAGAAGAAGAAGACAATGGATATTAAGGAGTTACTCAACCACCATTTCTCAGCCAGTTTCTTAGCCATCATCACCTAGCTTATAACTACTGTGCAAAGGTCGGTAGTTTATGTAATGAAGGTATAGGTTACTGTTTGGTAACTGCAATGGAACAAGGCTTTTAAATCCTTAGCATTTGGTTCAATTGTGGTTAATTTAATTCCCTTTTTGCTCCATCATGTGATTCTAATGTACAAATGTTACTACAAAATAAAAAGTTAGGAATTATATATGTACCCATATCATATAATCCATGTACATTGGGTTCACATAATTTAATATTTGATGTAGATGAAATAAGACAGTTAGGTATTATTAACTAGGTGTTCTCCATAAATATTATTAGTACTCACACATCAATACTATAACAATATTCAATGTTAAATGTCTATTTTTTTCAAATATTCAATTCCTTTCTGAATTTCTGAGATATACAGTTAATTAATTATTTCTGTATTAAAACGTCACACGTGATTTTATTGTGCTACTTGTTACCTCATATCATTAAATGTACTCTTATCATATGATTTTAATAATGTCACACATTACAATAATGTCCCATTTAATAAACACTGTAATAACTAACTTCTCCCAGTTTGGCCATTGGCGCAGCTGTGCCAGTTTGTACTGCTGGAAGGACGCAGCTACGCCGGTCCCTGGCAGTGCCAAACTAGTTTTGCTTCATGCCAGTTTTGGCCTCTATCATCATAATAGTTTCACATAACATGAATTAAATCCCAAATTGATAATACTACTAGTTAAAGATCCTATTCATTTCATGCATGGAGTTATACAATTACACATATTAATCTTTCTCTTATTAAACGGTTCCTCTCTTAATTCACTTACTACATTTCATAGTCCCCCATTAAGCCACACTAGGTAATTCTCATAAGCTTTACGTTAAGATTTTCACCAGTCTCATCACAATGCCATGCTGTCATATAGATCTCAATACTTCACTTAATTAATTCGAGTTTCTATAACTCAGGCTACAACAATATTTAATTATATCTAAATAAGTATTCTGTAACGCCCCGAAATCTGGTCTATTTTTACACCCGGATTTCGTACGCCACGGTCCCACTTCTTACCAAATATACATCATTATATACTAAAATAAAAAAACATACATCCTCAAATCTCAGGTTCTAGAAACCTTATAACCTCTTTCATTACAAATAATGATAATAACATTATTCATTTCATCTTACAAGAGTGACTTTTATCCGCCACCAAGGTTACATAACAGTTCATTAAACTAATTTATCGTTCAATTCATCTTTCTACAATACAAGTCTCCACTTGATCTTCTCGCTTATTCACATTCTGAATGACACTTCATCTGAATACCGTCTACTTGATCTTTACGGGATCCTTAAGTTCTTCTAACATCGTTCGCTGAAAATGTTTTTCATTTAAAGCAATCGTGAGTATTCAATTGCCCAAAAAGTCATAACAGTTGAGCACATAACTTCAAGAGTTTAAATGTTCCTTTAGAACTTTAATAACCGAACAAAGGATATGTAGCAGCTTGAATAATAGGAATAGTCTTGATTCCTATCATCTTAAAACATCAGTCACTTTCACTTTGAAATACTTTCATTCCTCTACCTTTTTCATACACATCATGTCTGGATAGAATCATTAGCACAGACTTAACAATAACGGTTCATGTATAAATAGAACATACTTGTATTGAACACCTCAATCACAGAACAGTTCGTATTATAGAAACACTGAAGTGTTCACATTGTGGCTCAAGGCCTCATACGTTCTACCACCGTGTACAAATATCGCACATTCGTACATAGACAGAACTTCTCAAGTTTAATATCTAAGGAGTTTAAGAAACTAGCATTCATTTAGAATATGAATGAAGTTAGGAAACTTGCCTTACGCACAGCTACAGCTTACACTGAATTGATCAATCCAATTCCTATGTAGCATATAAGGAGAAAATATAAACATCAATTAGTTATATACTTGACTTACGCATTGGTTTAGTTAACTTTACTTCTTAGGGTTCGCATTCTTGCAATATAAGTTTACGCAACTAACTTCCTTTATCGGTTTATGATTTCATGACATACGGAGATGTCTTACTCAAAACGTTCATCATCTTTGATGATTTCCATTCTTATCTTCTTCTTATAACTTCTCTAGGACTCAGCACACATCACATCTCTGCTAGTAGTCCATATGGTACTCTAAGTGGTTTCCCACAAACAACCAATAAACAAGTTCTCGTCTCATCTACACTGCCATCACAGTGAGTTAGATCGGTTGCCAGTTTCGTATATACCTTCGCTCTCTGAAGGAATTGTTTAGCCCAGCTCCCATTTGTCAACCATCAAAGGTTACAATTGTACCACAACATAACTTATCGTAACTTATCCTAACCATTATCTATAACATTTGTTCAGCCAATTTCTTATTCTTTACGGCTTTTTGGTAACTAAATGCCATACCTCAAGGTTCATTCTTATCCGACTCACATTCGGCTTTCATTAATCTTATTACCGTTTATTACGGTTTCATTGATAATTCATATCTTATTTGATACTTTCGTTATCCATTACACGAACCCCATGTTCATTACTTGTTCTTAGTGTCGAAGCCATACCAATCGTTGTAAGATAAGACTGATCGATCATCGCAACAACGTTGCACTCACAGCGTCTATACGCTTTGCAGTTATCCCTCTTTACCACAACATAACATCGAAATGTTATTCATTACCATCGTCACTCAACGTCTAAGGAATCACAATCATAGCAATCCCTCACATTCGTTCATTGCGACTACGGTCCCCGAATATCGGTTCCGTAGCACGCACCTAAAATCTTTGTTGTTTACTCTCGTTTAATCTTTTTGTTCAACCTTCATTAAAGGTTTAAAACACTTAATTAAAATTTACATTAGTTGAACATTATGTTCTTTATCTTCCCTTACGTTTCCCCCAAGAGCTGAGCAGTTAAAAGCTCATCTCTGGCTTTTTCCCTACACTGGCGCTGCGATGCCACTCTCTTCCTTTCCTCTCGCGGTGTGGCGCGAGCCTATGTCACTGTCTTCCCCAGTCTGGCGCTGCGGCGCCAAGCCCCTCTTTGTTTTTCGTGATGCGGTGCCACTCGTCAATAGCTGATGGCTTGATCTCGCGCTATGGCGTTGCCTCCCAAGGCACAGCTGGCGCTGCGGAGCCGAGCACAAAATCTAGAAAAATTTTCTAAGTCTTTTACAAGCTTGAATCGCTTTCTTCGAAATTTCGTAACTTATTCGTTATAACTCGGAATGAGGTCGTTCCAAAACCATTCTCTTCCTTATCTTACGTACTTCAATACCCCTTGGACAAAACTTCATTCTAAATTCGTTAACGTGCCATTCGATTGGCTTGATCTTCAACCTTTGTTCATTTTTATGTTTTTAGCATTCTTCGTTAGTTCGTCCGTAATTCGGTCGTCCGAACTCAGAACTTCTTTGTTCATGAGTCCACGACTCACGATTTCTACATTCTCTTACTTTCCTATGAAACCCTACATGTTCGGGTTCATTTACTGACTTTCTAATTCTCAATGGTCTTTTAAAAAAATTTCACCATAACTTTGTTATAGCTAAGTTTAATCTGTTCTTCATGAACGTTTCTACTGTTCCTAACCAAGCAATAAGCATCTAACTTATACGCGATGGTTTTAAACTTGTCCATCAACAACAATTATACTACAATAGTTTTAAATTTGACCATCAACAACGTTCTTCGTGTTCTTCGCGTGTTCTTCGTGTTCTTCATTTGTTCTTCATTTTTAATCGATATTTTGGATTACGATTTCACTTTTTCTTGGAATTTGATGTTATAGAACACCATTCCTTACTTATTTCACCTACTTATTTATATAATCCACTCGGATCGTTCTAATTTATTACGAATCTTACACTTCCTTAAGAAATTTATAAACTAAATTTCTAATTCTTATTTCTTTGTTTTCATGATTTCAACTATATGAAATTCATTTTTACATCTTTTACTTCTATTCTCATTAAGTTATATTTTAAACATATAAAACTTAAAAAAAATTTATAAGAGACTAAGTTTCGGATTACCTTTCTCCTTTAATCTCCTTCCATCGGACAAAGCGTACACTCGGGCAAGCTTTTCCTCTCCTCCTTCCTCCCATCCGAACTCTCTCTCTCTCTCTCAAGTGTTATAGGATTTTCAAAATCCAAAACAAATGAATTTAGCTTCCTATTTATAGATTTTCAAAGCTAGGGATATTTTAGTCATTTTGCCCCCTAACCTCCTTACTATTCACACCTCCATACTATTCCCATCTCCTCAACACACCTCCTTACTATTCACGAAACTTCCCTTGGAAGTTTCGTGATTCTGTCTTTCGAGTTTCGTCCGATAGTTTGAAAACTGTGATTCTCAGAATCCAAATATTTTTTGACATTTCGTCTTTCCTTTACCGATTAACTTTTACGTATTCTTTGCATTTCTAAAAAACTGAAAAACACTTTTTGGCGTTAAACATTTTCCCCTAACATAGTTAAATGAGTGAAAAGTACATAACAATACTTTTCGTCATTTTTATTTCGTCTGATTTCTGCATGTTTTTTGAAAAAAAACTTTTATCGGCTTACATAACTTTTCACGATATATTATCATCAAATCTTTCGACGGAATGTCATTTAGATATACCAAACTCTCGAAAAGGCTTAGGTTATTCAAACCCTAACCTTTAGGGTTTCGTCGGGTGAATAGTGTTTATTTCGTCTTTTTCCTCGAAAATATTTTGTTCTCGAAATTTTTTATTTTCGTCTTGAAAATTCTTACTCGTTCAGTCTAGCTCGTAGCCAGAATCCTCCCGACTTATAATCATCCTAGGTTATAGAACGATTAATAAACACATAACACAGAATAGTATTAATAAAAATTCATTTTGTTAATAACTAATTCTTTAAACTTAAATTCTGGACAACCCGAATTTCTGGGTCGTTACACTATTCCCCCCTTATAAAAATTTCGTCCTCAAAATTTCTTCAAACCACAGCCTTACCCGGGTCCTCACATTCTCCCCTTCTTCATAGAATTTTGCCCTCAAAATTTTAGCTTACCCTTCTTCTCAACTTCCCTTCAACGAAGTTCTTATCTTTCCATCATTCCTAACCTCCATAACCTATCAAAAATCATGAAGTAAAAGGAATAACGAGGAATATAAAATTTCCTTTTTAAAATGTTTCATACTTTTGCTAAAGGGTCAAATCGACCATAACCGCATAATGCCATAACCTTTCTTCCACGGTCAGTTTACAATCACAAAGAAAGTAAACTACCTCTTAGCCATCGTATACCCCATTTCGGAATATGTTCACCTCAGACTTAATCATTAGATTCCGCACCAAAAACAATTTGGTTTGGCACAACTTCTTCAAAGAAAGCTCAATTTTCTTTTAAACATGACATACCATTTGTCTAGCCGAATCAAGTAGCTTAGATCATACCAATAAATTGGATATCAATGTGAAACATTCGTCTAGTCAAATCAATTGACGTCGACTACTTCTTTAAATTCGTTTGCAATACATCAAAACGTTTTATGACGTCGTGATACCTTACTTTTCACAGTACGTTGAGGACTTCGTCAGTATGTGACTTTTTCATTATACATCATACCATAGCGGGTTGTTGATCCTAAGATCACATCCAACACCAGGTTCAATTGCATTAATAACTCCATATTTTTACCATCGTTGCATCAAATGCACAGATGATATAAAATTCGTTTTGATATTCCAAATCAATTTCTATCTAGCCGAAACAATTAGCATAGACATACCAAGAATAGCTCTTTTAAAATACATTGGTTCCAAAAGTTGAACCAATTCTTTTCTTTTCAAAATGTACATCTTAGCATGAGTTCAATAAACTTCAAAATCTAGCATAGCTAGATTACATGGAATATCTTATTCTCCATCTTCCTTCATTGTCTTACTGCGACAATACTTAATCTTCTCTAGTACCTTCAATGCTAAGTCTACTAAAAATACTTACTTTTAGTCTAAACATTCCTATATCTTAGTACAATCCATCAATTTACCACACATTATGAGTTCAGGAACTTTCAACAATAATATGAGTTTAAGAACTATCCAGACAGACCATAGGCGTCCATTCGCTGAGATGTTCAAAAATCTACCATATTATTATGAGTCACAAACTTACCATAAGTATGAGTTTCAAGAACTCACACCTACCTTATCGTTCTCTACCTATCAAGTATATATATGAGAAAAGATTCACCTTCTCATCATATACATCTTAATAGCGCGACCAATTCTAATGATTATCACTGTAATAAGCTAAGCAGTTGTTACACCAAGCACAAACCTCTGCCCATAACAATGGTTTATACAACTCAGCTATCACATGAGTCCTCAATCGAAATTTATAAATTCTAAGTTTCTCTTCACTTAATACGAATTTTCTTTAATTCGTATGTTATCCTTCATAATTTAATCTGAGTTCTTCTTCCCATACTACTTCGTAGTACCATTCATTCATAGCATTAGCTATAAATCATTCATCGTTTAACAGCTCATCTGTTACTACGATTTACTATGATCGCGTGGTGATCTTCTTATCCTTCTCTCTACGATTATAGTCTTAGGTACTCCTACCTAAGGTTTATAACCTATCAGATTTGATACCACTTGTAATGCCCCAAAATCTGGTCAATTTTCACACTCGAATTCAGTACGCCACGGTCCCACTTCTTACCAAACATATATCATTATATACTGAAATATAACAACATACATCCTCAAATCCAAGGTTCTAGAAACCTTATAACCTCTTTCATTACAAATAATGATAATAACATTATTTATTTCATCTTATAAGAGTGACTTTTATCCGCCACCAAGGATACATAATAGTTCATTAAACTAACCTATCGTTCAATTCATCTTTATACAATATAAGTCTTCACTTGATCTTCTCGCTCATTCACATTCTGAATGGCACTTCATCGGGATACCGTCAGCCTTATCTTTACGGGATCCTTAAGTTCTTCTAACATCGTTCGCTGAAAATATTTTTCATTTAAAGTAAGTGTGAGCATTCAATTACCCAACAAGTCATAACAGTTGAACACATAACTTCAAGAGTTTAAATGTTCTTTTAGAACTTCGATAACCGAACAAAGGTTATGAAGCAGCTTGAATAATAGGAATAGTCCTGATTCCTATCATCTTATAACATCAGTCACTTTCAATTTGAAATACTTTCATTCCTCTATCTTTTTCATACACATCCTATCTGGCTAGAATCATTAGCACATACTTAATAATAACGGTTCATGTATAAATAGAACATACATGTATTGAACAGCTCAATCACAGAACAGTTCATATCATATTAACACTGAAGTGTTCATATTGTGGCTCAAGGCCTCATACGTTCTACCACCTTGTACAAATATCGCACATTCGCATATAGACAGAACTTCTCAAGTTCAACATCTGAGAAGTTTAAGAAACTAGCTTTCATTTAGAATATGAATGAAGTTAGGAAACTTGCCTTACGCACAACTACAGCTTACGCTGAACTGCTCAATCCAATTCCTATGTAGCACATAAAGAGAAAACATAAACATTAATTAGTCATATACTTGACTTACGCATTGGTTTAGTTAACTTTACTTCTTAGGGTTCGCGTTCTTGCAATATAAGTTTACGCTACTAACTTCCTTTACCAGTTTACGAATTCATGACATACGGAGATGTCTTAGTCAAAATGTTCATCATCTTTGATAATTTGCATTCTTATCTTCTTTTTATAACATCTCTAGGACTCAGCACACATCGCGTCTCTGCTAATAGTCCATATAGTACTCTGAGTGGTTTCCCACAAATAACCAACAAACATGTTCCTGTCTCATCTACATTGCCATCATAGTGAGTTAGATCGGTTGCCAGTTTCGTATATACCTTCGCTCTCTGAAAGAATTGTTTAGCCCAGCTCCCATATGTCAACCATCAAATGTTACAATTGTACCACAACCTAACATATCGTAACTTATCTGAACCATTATCTATAACGTTCGTTAAGTCAATTTATTATTTCTTACGGCTTTTTGGCAACTAAATGCCATACCTCAAGATTCATTATTATCCGACCCACATTCGGCTTTCATTAATCTTATTACCGTTCATTACAACTTCATTGATAATTCATATCTTATTTAATACTATTGTTATCCATTACACGAACCCCATGTTCATTACTTGTTCTTAGTGTCAAAGCCATACCAATCGTTGTACGCTAAGACCGATCATTTATCGCAACAACGTTGCATTCACAGCGTCTATATGCTTTGCACTCATCCCTCATTACCACAACATAACATCAAAATTTTATTCATTACCTTCGTCACTTAACGTCTAAGGAATCACAATCATAGCAATTCCTCTCGTTCGTTCATTACGACTACGGTCCCCCGATATCAGTTCTGTAACCTACACCTAAAATCTTTGTTGTTTACTCTCGTTTAATCTTTCTGTTCAACCTTCATTAAAAGTTTAAAACACTTAATTAAATGTTACATTAGTTAAACATTATGTTCTTTATCTTCCCTTACGTTTCCCCCAATAGCTGAGCAGTTAAAAGCTCATCTCTGGCTTTTTTTTCTACACTGGCGCTGCGGCGCCACTCTCTTCCTTTCCTCTCGTGCTACGACGCGAGCCTATGTCACCTTCTTCCTCGATCTGGCACTACGGCGCCAAGCCCCTCTTTTTTTCTCGTGTTGCGGTGCCACTCATCAATATCTGATGGCTCGATCTCATGCTGCGGCACTGCCTCCCAAGGCACAGCTGGCACTGCAGCGCCGAGCACAAAACCTAGAAAAATTTTCTAAGTCTTTTACGAGCTTGAATCGCTTACTTCAAAATTTCGTAACTTATTTGTTATAACTCGGAACGAGGTCGTTCTGAAGCCATTCTCTTCCTTATCTTACGTACTTCAATACCCCTTAGATAGAACTTCATTCTGAATCCGTTAACGTGCCATTTGATTGGCTTAATTTTCACCCTTCGTTTATTTTTATGTTTTTTACGTTCTTAATTCGTTTATCCGTAATTCGGTCATCCGAACTCGGAACTCTTTCGTTCTTAAGTCCACGACTCACATTTTCTACGTTCTCTTACTTTCTTATGAAACCCTACACGTTCGGGTTCATTTACTAACATTTTAATTCTATTTTGTCTTTTGTGAAATTTTCGCCATAACTTCGTTATAGCTAAGTTTAATCCATTCTTCATGAACGTTTATACTGTTCCTAACCAAGCAATAAGCTTCTAACTTATACGCGATGGCTTTAAACTTGTCTATCAACAACAATTATACTACGATGATTTTAAATTTGTCCATCAACAACGTTCTTCGTGTTCTTCGCGTGTTCTTCGTGTTCTTCGTTTGTTCTTCATTTTTAATCGATATTTTGGATTACGATTTTACTTTTTCTTAGAATTTGATGTTATAGAACACCATTCCTTACTTATTTCACCTACTTATTCATATAATCCACTCGGATCCTTCTAATTCATTACGAATCTTACACTTTCTTAAGAAATTTATAAACTAAATTTCTAATTCTTATTTCTTTGTTTTCTCATTATTTCAACCATATGACATTCATTCCTACATCTTTTACTTCTATTCTCATTAAGTTATATTTTAAACATATAAAACTTAAAAAAAATTTATAAGAGACTAGGTTTAGGATTACCTTTCTCCTTTAATCTCCTTCCATCGGACAAAGCGTGCACTCGGGCAAGCTTTTCCTCCTCCTCTTTCCTCCCATCCGAACTCTCTCTCTCTCTCTCTCTCTCTCTCTCAAGTGTTATAGGATTTTCAAAATCCAAAACAAATGAATTTAGCTTCCTATTTATAGATTTTCAAAGCTAAGGGTATTTTAGTTATTTTACCATCTAACCTCCTTACTATTCACACCTCCATACTATTCCCACCTCCTCAATACACCTCCTTACTATTCACAAAACTTCCCTTGGAAGTTTTGTGATTCCGTCTTTCAGGTTTCGTCCGACAATTCGAAAACTGCGATTCTCGGAATCCAAATATTTTTGGATATTTCGTCTTTCCTTTAACGATTAACTTTTACGTATTCTTCAGATTTCTAAAAAACTGAAAACACTTTTTGGTGTTAAGCATTTTCCTTCGCGTTTTCCCCTAACGTAGTTAACCGAGCGAAAAGTACATAACAATACTTTTCGTCATTTTTATTCCGTCCGATTTTTGCACGTTTTTTGAGAAAAACTTTTATCAGCTTACTTAACTTTTCACGATATATTATCGTCAAATCTTTCGACGGAATGTCATTTTGACATACCGAACTCTCGAAAAGGCTTAGGTTATTAAAACCCTAACCCTTAGGGTTTTGTCGGGTGAATAGTGCATATTTCGTCTTTTTCCCCAAAAATATTTTGTTCTCGAAATTTTTTTATTTTCGTCTTGAAAATTCTTACTCGTTCAGTCTAGCTCATAGCTAGAATCCTCCCGACTTATAATCATCCTAAGTTATATAATGACTAATAAACACATAGCACAGAATAGTATTAATAAAAATTTATTTTATTAATAACTAATTTTTTAAACTTAAATTCTAGACAACCTGAATTTCTAGGTCGTTACATATTCGACTTTCATTAATTTATTCAGTAATAACATTCAAAATTTCTCGGGTATTACATCATCCCCCCCTTATAAAAATTCCCTCCTCAGAATTGGTATAAGGTTACACAAAAAAATAGGGATAGTCTCTCCTCATCTTATCCTCTAATTCCCATGTGGCCTCCTCAGCGTCGTGGTTTTGCCAAAGTACTTTTACAGAAGATATAACTTTATTTCTTAATGTCTGCTCTTTCCTATGTAATACTTGGATAGGAATTTCTTCATACACCAAATTCTTTTCCACTTCAATGGGCTCATAAGAAATCACGTGTTTGTAGTCAAGTTTGTACGAACGTAACACGAATATATGAAACACGTTGTGGATGTGCTCCAACTCAGGTGGTAATGCAACTTTGCATGCCACTTCGCCCACTCGGTTCAATATCTCGAATGGTCCTATGTACCTCAGACTCAATTTTCCCTTCTTGTCGAATCGTATTTTTCCCTTCCAGGGAGATACTTTCAAGAACACGTAACTTCCAACGTCAAAGTCACGGTCTTGACGATGCAAATCTGTGTATTACTTCTGGCGATCTTGTTCAGCTACCACTATGGCTCTTATCGTTGTCACTACGTTGGCTGTTTATTGAACTAATTCTGGTCCTAATATCTTTCGTTCTCTGACTTCATCCCAATACAACGGTATTATGCAATTTCTCCCGTAAAGAGCTTCATACGGTGGCATGCTGATACTCGCATGATAACTATTGCTATATGCAAATTCCACTAGGGGTAGGTGATCGTCCCAATTTCCCTTGAAGTCCATCACACAAGTTCTAAGCATGTCCTCCAGCGTTTGTATCATTCGCTCACTTTGTCCGTTTGTCTCCTGATGATAAGCTATACTCAACCTCAACTATGTTCCCATCCTCTATTGCAAGCTCATCCAAAATTTTGACGTGAAGCGCAGATCTCGATCAGTGACAATTGACACCGGTACTCTATGTCGTGAAATAATTTCCTTTACGTACAGGCTCGCAAACTGGTTCAAATTGTATCAGATCTTGATTGGTAGAAAATGAGTTGTCTTCGTTATTCGATCTACGATAACCCAAATGGCGCCAAAACCTTTTTGCATGACTAGAAGTCCCACCACGAAGCTCCCATTTCCACTCTGGTATTTCCAACGGTTGAAGTAGACCATTCGGCCTTTGGTGCTCTACTTTAACCCATTAGCAAGTAAGACATCTACTAACGAACTACGCGACTTCTCGTTTTAGATTGGGCCACCAAAAATGTTGCCTCAAATATCGGTACATTTTTATGCCTCCTAGGTGAACGGAATACGTCGTATTATGTGCCTCGTGCAAAATTTCTTCCGTCAACTCGGTTATCACTGGCACCCACACTCTCCCTTCGAATCTCAAAATACCGTCTTTCTCCATTTTAAATCTCTCTTCTTCATTTTCTACGATCCTCTTCCTGATTTTCTCACACTCTTCATCCTTCTCTTGTGCTTCCTTTACTCTATCCAACAAGGTTGGACGAGCTTCCACTACAAATAATTTTTCTTCAGACCTCCCCGGCCCCTTTACCTCTACTTTTAATTTCTCCATTTCCCTTATTAACTCCTCTTGGGTTGTCAGCTGAAACAACTTCTCCCTTCCTTTCCTGCTAAGCACGTCGGCTACTATGTTTCCCTTTCCCAGGTGATAAAAAATATCGCAGTCATAATCCTTGATTAATTCTAACCACCTCCTCTGAAGCATGTTCAACTCCTTCTATGTGAAAATATATTTTAGACTCTTGTGGTCCGTGTATATCTCACATTTCTCTAAGTATAAATAACGTCTCCAAATCTTTAACGCATAAACTACTGCCGCCAACTCTAAGTCGTGAGTAGGGTATCATTTTTCATAATCCTTCAGTTGTCGCAATGCATATGCAATAACTTTTCCATGCTGCTTGAGCACACAACCAAGTTCCTTGTGTGATGCAACACTATATACTACGAAACCTCCCGCATCGTCCGGTAAAGATAATACAGGCGCTTCGCTTAGTCTCTTCTTTAGCTCATGAAAAATTTCTTCGCATTTTTCCGTCCACATGAACTTCACCATCTTCCTCGTTAGATTGGTCAATGGGGTTGCTATCTTAGAAAAATCTTGGATAAATCTTCGATAGTACCCAACTAACCCTAAGAAACTTCTTATCTCTGTTGTTATCTTCAGTCGTTCCCAGTTACTTACCCCTTCCACTTTTGCAGGATCCTTGGAAATTCCATTTTGATCTATCACGTGTTCTAAGAATTGAACCTCCTCCATCCAAAATTTACCCTTCAAAAACTTTGCATACATCTTTTCCTTTCTTAGCGCCTTCAAAACCATCTTCAGATGTTCGACGTGCTCTTCTTCCGTCTTTGAGTAGATCAAGATGTCGTCGATAAATACTACTACGAACTTATCTAAGTATGGCTTGAAAACTCGATTCATCAAGTCTATAAATTCTGCCGGAGCATTAGTCAATCCGAATGACATTACCAAAAACTCATAGTGTCCATAACGGGTTCAAAATGTTGTCTTTGGTATGTCTTCCTCCCGTGCTTTCAACTAGTAATAACTCGTCCGTAGATCTATCTTTGAGAAACACTTTGCTCCTTTTAGTTGATCGAAAAGGTCGTCTATTCTTAGAAATGAATATCTATTCTTAATCGTCACTCTGTCAACTCTCGATAGTCAATACAGAGCCTCATCGATCCGTCCTTCTTTTTAATGAATAACACTGGTGCTCCCCAAGGAGACACACTCGATCGTATGTAACCTTTATCTAGTAACTCTTACAGTTGTATCATCAATTCTTTCATTTCTACTGGCGCCATACGATATGGAGCTTTCGAAATTGGTGTTATTCCCGGTGCTAAGTCTATTACGAATTCGATTTCTCTGTCTGGGAAAAGACCAGGCAGATAGTCCGGAAATACATCTTTGAATTCTCTCACTATGGATATATCCTTAATTTCACTCCCTTTTTCCGAGTATCTATAGTGCAAGCTAAGAAACCTATACATCCTTTCCTTAACAATTTCTTGGCCTGCATCATCGTAAGACAACAATCTTGCTTAAGCGATGAGCTACCATATAACACTACCTTAGACTTATTCAGAGTCTGAAGGTTTACACTTTTCTTTTGCCAGTTGATTATCGCAGCGTGGCTGGATACACAATCCATTCCTAGTATCACGTCAAATTCCCCCAATCTAATCGAAATTAAATATGCGGTAAGTTAATGATCTCTAATGTTTGTGCGACAAGTTCGGTAAACATATTCTACGGGGATTACATCCTTATTCGCAACTTCTATGTTCAAAGGATTTCCTAATCGTTCTCGGGGTACATTAAGTCGACTAGCAAATTCTTCAGATATAATAGAACAGATGGCACCTGAATTAAATAATACATATGCATTTATATCATTGATTGGAATAATACCTGACACCACATCTTTCGCAGCTACTGCATCCTGAACGGTCATGTTAAAAGTCCTAGTGGTTGGGCGATTGGGCGGCTGGATTGCGTCGGTCTGCCAATCATCAGTTTACTGCCTCCCCCTTGCTGGCCACTTCCTCCGCTGCTCCCTTTCTTTGGGAAGTCTTTAATCAGGTGGTCCGCCGAGCCACAAGCAAAACAACCCTTGTTCTTCTTGGGCTTCAAGCAGTTGGGTGAAATATGCCATTTTTGGCCGCAGTTGTAGCAAGTAATGCGCCCCTTCTAGCACTCGCCCTTGAGACTCTTCCCACACTTCAGGCATCCCTCTACCCTCTTCTTAAAACCTCCATGAAAATTCCCCGCTTTATTGTTGTGGTTTTTGTTATTGTTGTTATTCTCCCACTTCCTCTTTCCTGGATTAGTTCCCCCGCTGTTGCATCCTCCACAGCTTTCTCCTCTCGTGTTCTTACCCTTCTTTTCCTTGTTATACAAACTTAAGGCTTCACTATCTCCCTCTACAATAATAGCCTTCTGCAGCAACGTTGCAAATGAATCAATTTGATGAACCGACACCTTATATTAAACAACCAAGTTTTCAGTCCCTGCGTAAAACGTCTAGCTTTCTTCTCTTCATCCCCTACCAAGTGTTTTGCAAACCGAGCTAGCTCATTGAACTTAGCCACGTATTGAGCCACCGTCATATCTTCCTATTTAAGTTCTAAGAATTTCACCTCTATTCTTTTCTTCATGCTTCTCGAAAGTAGTTCTCGAAAAATAGAGTCTTGAATCTCTCCCATGCTATTATCCCTTCTCCTGTTCTTTGCTGATTCGCCTCCCACCAATAGTTCACCTCGCCTCTCATCATGTAGTGGGCAAACACCGTCTTCTGGTCTTCACCCACACGAATGATGGTGAAGGCCTTCTCCATCTCTTTGATCCTACACTTCTAAAGTCTTTAAAGTTCATAACTGGTACCGCCTGGGGATTGGGTGGTACTGGCTATTTATTTCTTCCCCGCAGCGCCTATCCTAGCAAATCTACTAGCCTTTGGATAGGGTCTACTTGCTCTCTCTCGTTATTAACTGACTCTTCCAGGGTCACTGGTCTACATTTGGGCGGCATTTTCTGCATTACAAAATTTTCATTTTTTTATTATCTAACTATATTACTTAAACATTTCTCAAATGAAAAAGGAATAAGATTTTAGAACATGTTTCTGAAATAAGAGCATTTATATTCATATGCCAAATCATTACATCAACATGATCATTCCTAGCATACTTTTATAAATGTCAACACATATCCCCTAATATCAAAAAAGATGGGGGAACATACTAATATATTACCCCTTTAACATAAGCCTACTCGGGGTTTACATAAATATCCCCTATCTTACACAAAATATTTGGATTACATCACTATATATACATCACATAAAAGAACTACTACAACTACTACTAGACTACTGGGTCTCATCCCAACATACCGCGCTCCACAACGCTCTTGTACTCGATCTGTGCTATGTATGCCATCAACTCTCTGCTCATAGTGTGTCGGGTCTGTCCCTGCTCCACTGGATAGTGATATACACCATCAATCACTCTCTCAATAGCCGAGTGAAACATGCAACCCATCTTGTTCACCTTCCTCTTCTTACACCTAACTTCATCCTCTAAGTCATCTGCCCTCTCATTAGCTGCTTCCCACTTCTCCTCAAAGTGGATCCTATCTATTACCTCCAACTCTAGTTGGGTTCAGAGAGCCTCCTTTTCAATCTTCTCGCTCAATTCTCTCTGATCCATCTCTTCCAGCTTTCCTACCAATTCTACATTCCGAGACATCGACCAGTGAAACAGAGTTCCCATCTGGATCCCTGCCTCCCTACGGTGGTTAATCTCTACCTCTAACTCTTGCATCGCTAACTTCCCTTGGTGGTCCTCGTCCCTCAGTTTCTGGAACTCGGACTCTACAGTCTAACTCTGGGATCCGCTCCTCGTACTCTCCCAACATCTGATCCTCGAATGTAGCCTCGTCAGAATCTTCCATGGGCTCATTCTCCATGGGATCTTCCTTGGGATTCGACTCTATGGGATCTGGCTCCGTCTCCTCCTCTTAATCATCATCATCGATAGGAGCCACTGACAAAATGGGCTCATCTATCAATGGTGCCTCGTACATGACATGTATATCTTGGGGCTCCTCCTCTACCACTCTACTAGGTACTCCTATGTCTGTCATCCAATAACCACAAACACAAGACAAGCACACAACAACTCCATTAGAATGTTAAATAAAACATAAGTTCATCGTATAGAATAAAATTATATTCTATAACACACCAAGTCTCTTTCTAGGAAAACTCTACATGAGTTTCATCCCTTCCTATCTTCTAAGTTCTCTTAAGTTATAATCTAAGGACTCTCGCTCCTAAGTTTTATAACTACAACTTTGATACCAACCTGTGACGCCCCCAAATTCAGACCACTCGCATCTCGAATTTGGTTCTCCATGTGCTACATATCTAATGACTAAGTAACATCTCACGCAACAGAAATAACATAATAGATTACATTTATTTAATATAATCATTCACGTAAAAAGGTTTCGTAACTTAAACATCTCTTACATACCTTAAACATACTTAAACAAAGCTTAGACATAACTAATACATAACACAAATTATGTCTTTACATTATCATAATATTCTAAGTAAATATGAAACTACTGCGTAGCTTTGCCCTTGCCCTTATCAGTGCCCGAGGGTCCGCCTTGCTATACCTTAACTGAAATATATTTAGGGAAAGCAAGAATGAGCAACAAGTTTACTCAGCACGTAATATAGCAATAAGGGTGTTCAATATAGTTTTACATTCTCAAGGGTACAACAATAAATGATAGTTCAAGGATTGTAAGAAATATCAATGGTTCTCAACTATAGTCGCTAAGGACAGAAAGATAACAATAAGATTCAATGCTTAATTATTTCGAGATTTCAAAATAATGAATACTGAGTAGTCACTGAGGACTATGAACTTCTACTATAATTAATAGTAATATACTGATAATCCATCAAAAATAAGTACAATAGGTGATCGGCCTAAAGTACCCTACGTTATTCATAACATTTAATCATACTCATGTGCGCACGTCGGTCTCCCGACAATTATATAGTTTCCCCTTCAAGGAGGGTTGTTCACCTCAGTCAATTATAAGAGTCCTCACCAATTCGATTGGTTTGGATAGCTTTCGATTTCATGATTTAGATCTAGCCGAATAAAATGGCATGGACCACATTTTCAAAGTATATAAGAACAATTATAAGTTCAGTGCCCGAAATCAAAGTTCAAAGAATGTGAACAGCTTTATCTTAAGCTATGATGCATTAAGTCATAAGAAATGAATCATACTTTCAATGGTTTACTTGTACAATCAATAATAGCATAAGCTTAAGTAATGCTCCATAAGGAATAGGGTTAGGAACTTGCATTAAAGAGATAAGGTTTAGATACTTGCACAATAATCAAAGTTATGTAAGTTAGAAAACTTACCTCAAGCGTAGTTTACCACTTATAGCTTATCGACACTTTGAAATCCTATTGTAGCGCAGTTATGTATACAACAGATTTATTAGTTATTCAACTCTATAAGTTAATATCTTCATACATGCTCGATCATATAAGTCAACGATACACATTACTTATCATTTTAGCAACGAAAATGGAAAATCACATTATCATGCTATCAGACCATGTAACTATATAACCATCGTCTATTTAGTTTGTATAAAAGAAATACGAGAGCATGTATATAACTTTATACTCTTGGTTGCACATAGACATTGTGTATTAGTATTAAAAACAGTGTAAAATACGTGATACCAGTTTATAGAATACAAACAAAATAAGTCAGACAAGACTGTAGGAGGGTGCAGCTGTGCCCTGGTTAGGCTTAGGGACGGCGCAGCTGCGCTGTCCCCTGGCCAGACCAGAGTTGAGCTTTGCACTTCCTGGTCCTGTCCCAAACTTTAGCATGCATTTAGCATATACTTTGATACTTATTAAGGATTCTTGCATGCTCTTAAGGTTATTCCACGTTCATCCTTGAAATGTACGGTTCCAGTTCGAGATTTCAAGTAAGTTAAGCCTAATTAAGGTTATGAATCACAAGGACTACCCTATTTTCCATGTACACATATGGAATATTTATGAAATCTGTTAGTATGCATGCTCGCAAAGGTTTCATCCTATGCGCATAAATAACATCAATTATTTCCTTAAAACATCCCTAACCCATGCTTGAGTAACTTTTAATGTGTTTAACTCAAAATGGACATATGTATGTAATATGTGTGGTCACATAAGAAGTATAAATCATACATGCTTTAAGTTCAAATAGTATACATCATCATGCTCATAATATTTAGCTTGCACAATGTCTGAGTTCCTCTTTTAGAAATCATTTTAAAATAAGTCAAGGCAATTTTGTGTATACGAAGCATCTTATAATCATATTTCAAGCTAGACCGTATACTCATGCTCACAAAATCAGAAATGAGATGTTAGTAGTGTCATCAAGGTCTACTTTTAAAGCTCAAGTCTTCTCTAGCAATTACTTCCTAAAGCAAGTTAAGGTAATCATGATATACAAAAGGAACTTAAGGTCATGAGTCATGTTTATTTTCATATATATCTAAACTAAACTTTCATGTTAGAAACACCATAGTACAACAGAAGCCAAAATCTAGTTCTGGGGAATGGCGCAGCTGCGTTGCACCCTAGTACAAAATGGGTGTAGCTGCGCCCTTCCTGGACAGAACCAGGAAAGGGCTCTGTTCTGCAGAGTATCAAACCCAAATTGGATTTTTCCATTCTAATCATGCTCAAACTCATTCTTAAAGGTTCCATACATGTATACAAACTTCATAAACACTTTGGTAGAAAATTTACAAATCAATTTCACAAGAACTTAGGAGAATTTCTATGATTTACCAAAGTTGGAATTAAGAATTCAAAATAAGAATTTTACCTTCTATGAAGCTTAGTTAGCTTAGTTCCTTCCTTCTGCAAATCCTAGACTCCTTAATTAACAAGCAACTCACACTCTCAAACTTGGAATTCAACAGATAATTCTCAGCAATGGGAAAAGAAGAAAATGTAGCTTCTATTTATAGAAGAACATAGAGCCAGATAATTTCTTTACACCAAGGTTTGAATCCATGAGGTAGAAGAAGAAGACAATGGATATTAAGGAGTTGCTCAACCACCATTCCTCAGCCATTTACTTAGCCATCATCACCTAGCTTATAGCTACTGTGCAAAGCTCGGTAGTTTACGTAAGGAAGGTATAGGTTACTGTTTGCTAACTGAAATGGAACAAGGATTTTAAATCCTTAGCATGTGGTTCAATTGTGGTTAATTTAATTCCCTTTTTGTTCCCTCATGTGATTCTAATGTTACTACAAAATGAAAAGTTAGGGATTATATATGTACCATACTTGAAATGCAACAAGATAAACATGACGTAATATGGAGCAATATGATGCAAGTGTATGATGCATACGCATTGCTTTCCAATAAGCTAGGAATAATTATCGGCTCCCTGTTGCTTCTGCCGGGGATTTGCAATAATGACCAGATTGAATGTGCATGATCCAAATCTTTGAGGATGTTGACGTTAGGGCTATCACCAAAGTCCTTAATCCTTGATACAGACTTGATTCCGAAGAATTGCCTCTTATGTGTAAGAAATCTGTGGGGATAAAGCTTTGTCTATTTGAGGATGTGTATAACATATTCCGTCATCAATCCTCATTGACCTCTTCTGGTTTGTATCGCCAGAGTATGTCACTGTTCTATTGGTTTTACTGCCAACAACAAATGTTGTCAGGGTTGCCTGACCTTCGTTGACGTGTGAACCAACGATTGACCACGCGTTGTAACCCCCATCGGGGATACATCTGATCCTCTGTTGACGAGTATATCAACGGATGAACTCCCTGCTAGGAATAAATGCCAAGGCTGCTTGGACTTTGTTGATGTGTGTATAAACTGATGCAATCATCGGATGATTTCTGATGCGACGTTGGGTTTACTTGCCAACGACTGAACTGATATCAAGGTTGCTTGACCTTCATTGATATGTGTATCAACGAAAACATGTGTAGTAACCCCCATCAGGGACTGACGTTATAACCCCCGTTGGGGACTGACGTTGTAGCCCCCTTCGGGGACTGACATTGTAACCCTCGTCGGGGACTGACGTTGGTCTTTAAGGTAATGACCAGGAGCTGGCGGCATTGGACCTGTGCAAGGTATTGCCAAATGTATTTTGTAACAACAGAGATCATTGGCATAGTATACCTCGTGCTTGGGCGAATACCAATGAGTGATGTATAGACTCAAGGTTCTATTTGAGAAGACTAGGATTGTAGGCTATTCTGCTCAATCGCGTAGCGTTCTGATTCCTGATTTAACCTTTTTAGTCTGTGAAAACTCCTTTACAACTCAAATTGGACCGAGCCAGAGGGATGGGGCCCACATAGGGGTGTTGCAGGTACACCTGCTTCAGCCGCAGATGGACCTGCGGCCAATCGTGGATACTAATATCCTACAGGTTGGTCTCACAAGTCACTTTCAACTTGTATTGCGAAGAAAAATCCAGGAGCTTCCTTCAGATCTGCTGAGTTCGGACGTCTTTTTGTAAATTCTGTCACCGTACAAGTGTTCTACACTATACTGGTAATGTATGCATGTACTTTTTTCAAGTTTTTATCCGTTGGAAAATGACTTTATCATATGAAATGTATCTAAACACATAGTAGTGATTATGTATGCACAAATGACTTGATAAAAAATATTCAACATAGTAAATGTTAGTGTTAAATCATGCTGAACATAATGATATGGAAAAAATTTGACTTTTGAGACAGTCAAATGGGCACCTTTTCTGCTATTTTTATCCTATTTGAGGACATTTGAGCATAAGGTAAAAAGGCAAAGTACTCCTAGCATTGAGGTTAACCTTATGTGTTGATGATTTTACTTTTTAATGAATATAGTATGTATATGATTGTGGGCAGGTGTGCTATTGAATGGCCACCTAGTCATGCCTATGTGCATATGGATAGTCCTATTTACAAAGGAGACTATGGAAAAATTTTCCAAAATGTAGGCATTGGATAGTCATCCATTTTAACTCTATTATATGTTAAATTAAATGCATATATGCATGTAGTCATAAGATGCATTTAGAAAAGCTCCAGATTAGAAAATACCACACCCTTTTTGAGGTGATTTGGAGACTTGTTGTTCGGATATTATGGATCCAGATCAGCCGAGTAGTTCCCGTAGGACCACTTCTGGTGTACGGAGGAGGGCTTCTAAAGTGCATCGACCCCGTTCCGTTAGACAACCTCATTGATTGGTGGAGGCAGTGATACGTCCAGTCCGGGTTGATGTGCCAAACGTCGAACACGAGGAGGAGGATGTTCCGATTGCGGACCCCATTCCTGCTGCACATGTTCCACGTAGGGACCTCCCGAGTATTCAAGTGGCAAACCTAGAGCTTCTGGGTGACTTGAGTCGACATCCCCCGATGTATTTGCATGCTAACGAGGTATGACGTGAAAACTTGATCTTCCTTCTTTCCTATTTGATGAGGATTAAAGGGTCTTGATGTTGATCTGCATTGTATACAGGTTTCCGGCTTTACACAACCTCGAGGGAATTGGTTTAGCATACACTCCATGTATCAGGCTCTTCATCCTGACTATAGAGCAGTAGTGCATGACTAGGGATTCGAAGCATTCTTCTCCATCCTTCCTCGACGTTGTCCCTGGGGTTACCTCAGGGCATTATCTGAGCAGTGGTTTCACCAGACTCAGTCACTCTATTTGTTGTATTGTGAGGTGATGATGACGCTAATGGATTAGCGATTTATCACAGGTATGGAGTTTGGAGGGGCGACAGTGCCTTGTATAGCGGATATTACCCCTACTACCGTTAAATCCTTATTAGGAGTTCCAGTGAAAGCGCTCAAGGGCAGGACTGTCCGTGCAGGTCCTTTGTGCATAGATGCTATTAGTGGGCTACTGAGCGAGCCCATGCTAGATGATGTCAAAGTCAGGGATCGCACTCTTCAGCCATTGTTCTTGATGATCATTAGGGGTTGTTTCATAGCCGATAACTCTTCCACGGTGTCATTCACTTTGATCAGCACCACACGTTATGTGGATCGTATTTGAGAGTATGATTGGGGTTCCTACACCTTTGCCTATTTCCTCAAGGGCATGCGTATGCGCTCACAAGGTTTGACGGAGGCTTGGCTAGGATTTTACCCATTTCTGCTGGTGAGTACTTCTCTTGTCATTTGCCATGTATAGGTTAAGAGTGTTAACTGACAACAAATGTTTTGCCGTTGTGTTGGCAGTTTTGGGCCTATGAGAGGCTCCCATTCTTGCGTCCGGTGAGTGTGTTAGAATTGGATACCTACCCACGAGGTCAGTCTATATTGGCAGAGGTCCCTGTAGCTGAGGGTTTCACTCATTTTCGCTTGTAGCTGGAGTTGCTGACAGCTGACATTATCACATGGATTTCCTATTCTAGGGAACATTTGGCCATCAGTTTTGAGGATGGGTACCCGACTGGAGTCGAGTACGTGATTTCTACCAGGAGAGTTCCTCTCTTTACGGATGGAGGCTGGGAGCTCTATTTAGGAGAGCGTGCTATTAGGAGCACCACAGGGGAGATCCGTATGCCGATCTTGCCTCATGCCAGGTATTATTGGCCTGTGTCATAGTCACCGATCATTGATATCCCATTATTGGGTGTTAACAGTTTTGCATTATCAGAGGGTCCTTGTACTCAGGATGTATTCCAGCGTTGGTGGTTCCCTCAGACTATTGGAGCCTAGACCCTCGCCACTCAGTTCATGGGGGATATGGTTCCAGGATCCGTGATGATGACAGATTGGCTAGCATGTGTCTGAGATCCGACTCATGTGACACAGATTGACAGTTTGACCTGGCAGTTTGACCAGGCACATATTTTTATCTGGTATTTGGGCAGAGATCCGGCAGAGGCAGATTCGTTTGATCCCTCCAGCTCAGGCGCTGGCCCCTCAGATGACCAATTTGGTTTTACCGGCGAAAATTCTCCTTTGTATAGGCCTGACATCCCTGTTGATAGAGACCCAATAACTCAGGAGGAGTTACATCAGGTGGACAACATTAATGATGTGGACATCAACACCGTTGTCTTCTTCTGATGTGTATTCTCGTTATATCTTTTGATAGGCCTCTGTTAGCTATTGGGTGGCTATGCCCCATTCTCGCTATATCTTTTGATAGGCCTCTATTAGCAGTAGGGCGTCTATGCCCCATTTCCTGTATTTGTAGATGTACAGAGATGATGTATTAAATGATGATATACTTAGAAATGTATGTACAACTTTTCCATTCCCTATATCATATTGACATCTATTATCTGCAATGCATATATCATGTTATGCATATGTATGTATGTCCAGAGATATTCAGCATTGACCCCTGGATGGTCTTATGACACGGCCCGTGTAGATGTCTTCTTCGACAGTTTGCCGTATTGATCACACCCCACCATTATTGGTGGTATCTGGTATGCGATCGTGGTATGATAGCATGTCACTAGCAGATAGGGTGACTGTAGATCATTTATTTCAGCATACTATGACCCTGTTAATGTTTCAGGTTCCCACAGGATTAGTGGATGGCATGCTGGAGCATTGGGTATCGGAGAGGCAGGTTTTTTGATTTGGGACCCAGGAGTTGACTCCCACTCTGGAGAAGTATGCACGGTTAACGATGCTACCACTGGACAGACCTTACGTGCATATGGCTTTGGGGGACATGAGTCGACGGTTCATGACCCTCACTGGATTGAGGCGTAGAGTGGTGTAGGATGAGTTGACATCTGGCCACGTTATATCCCAGCATTTTTTGTTTAACAGATTTGGCTTTGAGGATAGTTATAGACGATATTCCGGGGATTTTACCACACCGGAGGCTCATTGGCGTCTAGCCAGGGTTGATGTACTGCTATTGTGTATACTGTCATATGTCTACTTGCCACTGTATATGGATGAGTTGGACATAGGAGTTATCATGGCGGTGAGAACTCTCAGGGAGGATCGTACCATCATACCTATAATTATAGTTGAGACATTGAGGTCAGCTATATACTGTTGAACTTATCCGACAGGAGTATTTACGGGCAGTTTGATCATGCTATACGTGTGGTTTATGTCACACCTGAGACCGATTGGCACTTTCAGACGGCATGGGTATTGCTTCACCCATGATATAGCCATGTCATACTCCTTTCAGCCATCGGAGTGTACGGATGCTATGCCATGGTATATGTTTGGGGCTTAGCTCACCTTATAGCTTTATTACTCATGCTCTGGGCATAGACTATCTCCCTCTGGCTGGTTTGAGGGGTATGATTACTTACCATCCACTGGTCATGATGTCGTAGTTTGACAAGTTTCAGGATTTCCATCCTTTCAAGGAGGGCGTTGGGCCAGCGTTTAGCTTCTCGCTATCTTTCAGCAAAGGATCGATCCCGTGTGTATACATGCAGGGATCAGCGCGAGATAGCTGCTTTCTCTATTAGTCATCCAGGTTATGCTGCAGAGTATTCTGCATGGATGGAGACAGAGACTGCACCGGCTGATGTAGCATCCACATTACCGAGTATAGACCCTGATGGTGGAGAGCCCATGGAGGATATTGATTCTCACACCGAGGAGGAGTTAGGTGCCGGGTTGCCAGCATCTCTTTTAGATTCTCCCAGTACCAGCACTATCATGATTCAGCATTCAATACAGTACTTTGAGCAGCGTCTTCATCTGATGACCTTTGAGAGAGATCATGCTCAATCTTTGATGTTGACTGCCCTTGATGGGAGAGACGTAGCTCTGTTAGAGAGAGACGAGGATTTGGCTCGTAGAGATACCGCTGTTGTTGAGCGGGATAAGGCCAGATCAGCCAAAGATGCAGTTATAGTTGAGAGGGATAGCGCCATATCTGCCCGGGATGTAGCCATCACAAATAGTACTGCAGTGAGGTCCCTTACCACTAGTATATTTGCAGAGATGAGCACATATATTGATGAGCATATGGTCACCATGCAAATGTCTGCAAATTTGTTAGGTCGTGTGGATATCCTCGTACAGGAGACCACAGCTTTTCCTCCTTCTTCGGAGAGGGATGCCATGTTGGGCTTGTTAGCTCGCATATACACCGATTTGTAGATGGGCTTGTATTTTCTTACACAGACTAGCTTAGCCATTTTTTCATGTACAGTTTACATTGTATATCAAACATTATATATAGCAGAGAAATATATTTTTGATCACTTCTCTTTTAGATATGCTCTGATACTTGCTTGATATTTTCCTGCTTCTTCAGGGTTTGTGATCTAGATGTATTCTGAATTCCTCCTTACTGGATGGACATTGAGTTGTCTCTGGATAGTTCAGAATAGATCATGGATCTATGTGTATCCCTACCATTTTCGGTGTCTTGGGACTGGTTTCTGTATAAAAATATGAAGAGGAGGGTGGCTTTCCTCTCTGAGATTGACCGCACCACAGATGGTCGCCAGTACTACTATTTAGAAGGAGCCTAGTTAATTCCATCTCTTATGGATTGGTGTTGCTCTTTCAGGCACAACCGCAGCTTAGATAGTCGCTGAATCTCCTATTTACGAGGAGATGTTGGGTAATTCCATCCCTTTGGTTTGAAGCCAATGAAATGTGGTGGATTGAAGTTTGATCCCAGTACCGTTGATAAAGGTTTGTGTTTTGGTAGGGGGTTAGACCAAACCATGAATGGCTGCCTACGTACTCCTATTAAAGAGGAGATCAGGTCTTCGTAGTTTGAACCTGGTGTAAGAGGTTCAACGTTGTTTATGAAAAGCAGATGGGTGTAGAAGCTTTATTGATGAAGAAGGTTGTAGAAGTGTTTTTGTGGTTTTTGTTTTTTTTTATCGCGATTGGGCCATATAGAATATGGTTGCCTATGTACTCCCGTGTATCAAGGAAATCAGGTCGACATAGTTCACCCCTCAGGGTGAGTTAAAAAGCGTGATCCCATGTGCAGGTCAGAATGCGGGGAAGAGAAAGTTTAATCCTAGGTTGAGGATAAACTGTAGGTGTGAAAAGTTTGATCCCATGTATGGGTAGCCAAACTGCAAACGCTAGAGGTTCAATCCACGGTGAGATGACCTAAGTTATATGAGCGTAGAGAAGCCAGGCTGCTGGCTTGAAAGGTATGTTTCCCTGAGGGGCAAAGTGTGGTAAAGAGTTGTATGTGGTAAAGAGATAAAGAACCGGAATGACTGATGATCTGATGATCCAACACCAGGATGCTTGCTTGATGGTAACTTCAGATATAGTACCGTTTCACGGTGTCCGAGTTGATAAGCTGTGGAAATTCATCGCCGTCCATTTCTTGTAATCTGATAGCACCTCCTGTCAATACTTCCATGACAACAAACGGGTCTTCCCAGTTAGGAGTGAATTTTCCCTTGGATTGATCTTGGTTGTCAATAATCTTCTTCAAAACCAAGTCATGTTGTTTAAACTGCCGTAGCCGGACTTTTCTATTGTAGGATCTGGCGATCCTTTGTTGATATAACTGACCATGGATGATAGTCGCGGTTCGCCTTTCGTCTATCAGAGATAATTGGTGATACCTGTCTTGTACCCATTGGTCTTCATCCAGCTGAGCGTCTATCAACACTTTGAGGGATTCCATTTCTACTTCTAAGGGGAGTATTGCTTCCATCCCATAGGTTAATGCGTAGGGGAATGCCCCAGTCGAAGTGCGCATTGATGTTCTGTAGGCTAACAGAGTAAGAGGCAATAAGTCAGACCATCCTTTGTGGTTGGCGGACATCTTTTGTATGATCTTTTCGATGTTTTTGTTAGCCGCTTCAACAGCACCATTCATCTTTGGATGGTAGATGACAGAGTTAAGATGTTTGATGTGGAATTTACTGCATAGTTCCTCCATCATTTTGTTGTTGAGGTTCTTAGCATTGTCTGATACAATCACCTCTGGTTCTCCATATCGACATATGACATTATTTTTTATGAAGGCAATGATGACTTCTTTGGTAACCCTGGGGAAGGAGGCTGCTTCTACCCACTTGGTAAAGTAGTCAATCATGGTAAAGATGAATCGATGTCCATTACTGGCTTTAGGCTCAATGGGCCCAATCACGTCCATTCCCCACATTGAGAAGGGCGAAGGTGAACTCATATTGTGGAGTTCCCTTGGAGGGGTGTGGATAGCATTCCCATGAATCTGGCATTGATAACATCTCCTAACGTGGTCATAGCAATCAGCCTTGAGAGAGAGCCAATAATGTCCCGTTCTGAGGATCTTTTTGACAAGGAGGGGGCCACTCATGTGTGGGCCACAGACTCCACCATGGATCTCATCCATGAGTCTTTGGGCTTGATCTTTGTCCAGGCATCTGAGGAAACCTAGTCCTGCATCTCTCTTGTAGAGTGCATCTTCGCTCAGGTAGAATTTCATAGCAAGCCGATGGATCCGCCTCTTCTCAGTAGGGCTCGCCTCAGCGGGTGTAGATCCGTCTCGCAGGTACTCCTTGATATGCTGATACCAAGGATATTAGATGAGAGGTAGCTCATCTGATACTTCTCCAACGTAATTCCCATAAGCTGATGCTTTGTGCAAGGCAATTGTGATGCTTGGCAAATGTCCCTTATCAGAGATGTGTATCAAGGAGGCCAAAGATGCTAATGCATTCGTAAAATCATTCCTACTACGAAGAATATGTAGAAATGAGATTTCTTCGAACTCCAAAGCCATCTTCAAAACCTGCTGATGGTAAGGCAGCAAATGTAGCTCTTTAGTTTGATAGATTTTCATGGATTCTCTAACCACGAACTCAGAATCTCCAAAGACAGTTAACCGCCTGATGCCCATTGAACGGACAAGTTTTAGCCCCACGAGACAACCTTCATACTCAGCTATATTATTGGTGCTGACAAACTACAATTTGATGGCGACGGGATACTGCTCCCCCGTACCGGATACTAGAACTGCTCCAGCTCCAGAACCTTCCGTATTAACAACTCCATCAAAATACATCTTCCATGCTTGGCGTGTATTGTACTGATGGTGTTGCTGAACTGTCATGACCCCTTCATCGGGGAAGTATGTCTCCAAGGGTTTGAAATTCCCTGCAGGTGAAACGGCTAGTTGATCCGCAATCCCTTGACCTTTAATGGACTTTTGAGTCACGTAGACGATGTCAAATTGTTGTAGGATCAACTGCCATCTGGATAGTCGGCAATTTAACATGGGTTTACTGAACACGTATTTGAGAGGATCTACGCTGGATATGAGTTGGATTGTGTGACCATGGAGGTAATGCTGTAACCTCATGGAAGCCCATGCTAAAGCACAACAAGTCCTCTCGATCAGAGTGTACTTGTGTTCACTACTGCTGAATCTTTTGCTGAGGTAATAGATAGCTCGTTCTTGGCCTCTATCATCTTTTTGTCCCAGCATGCAGCCCAAGGCATTGTCACTTATGGACAGGTACATGAACAGAGGAGCATCATCTCTGGGTGGTTCCAAAATGGGAGCTTTGACTAGCTGTTCTTTGATTGTAAGGAAGGCTTTCTGGTACTCGTCGTTCCATTTCATGGAGGAGTTCTTCCTTAACAGCTTGAAGATAGGCTCACAGGTTGCTGTGAGTTGAGAAATGAACTTGCTAATAAAGTTGATTCTTCCCAAAAATTCCTGTATTTCCTTCTCTATCTGAGGAATGGGCATTTCCGTAATGGCCTGGATTTTGGTAGGATCCATCTCAATCCCTTTATGGCTGGCTAGAAATCTTAGCAACTTGCCTGATTTAACGCCAAAGGCGCACTTGGTTGGATTCAACTTCAAGTTGTACTTGTGCAACATGTTGAATAGCTTTTTGAGATGGTTTAAGTGGTCATCCTCCTTCCGGGATTTGACAATGATGTCATCCACGTAGATCTTTATCTCTTTGTGCATTAAGTCATGAAAGAGAGCCATCATAGCTCGTTGATAGGTAGCTCCGGCATTGAAGAGGTCGAATGACAACCGTCTATAGTAAAAGGTTCCCCAAGGAGTGATGAAAACAGTTTTCTCACGATCTTCCTCAGTAACCATGATCTGATGGTACCCCACAAAGCAGTCAGCAAAGGAGTACAAGCTGTATTGAGCAGTATTGTCAATGAGAATGTGGATGAATGGCACAGGAAAGCTATCTTTAAGGCAAGCTTTGATCAAATCCCTGTAATCCACGCAAAATCGCACCTTTCCTCTAGGTTTAGGCATGGGCACGATGTTGGATATCCACTAAGGATATGTAGACACCATGATGATGCCAGCTTAAAATTATTTCACAATTTCTTCTTTCACCTTTAAACTCCACTCAGGTATCAATCGCCTGAGCTTCTGCTTGACTGGCTTGAATCCCTCTTTAATGGGAAGGCGATGAAGAACAATGTCAGTGGACAAACCCACCATATCTTCATGAGACCATGCAAATACATCCTGGAATTGGGTTAATAGCGTAACCATGTCATTCCGTTGGTTTGGGGTAAGGTCTGAACCAATCTGGATTAACTTAGGGCTTTCTAAGATTCCAAGATTGAAGGAAGTTGTTTGATCAAGGTTGGGTTTAGGTTTGTCTTTTACCCATTCTTGAATTTCTGGAGGCACCTCAATGTCCTCATATATTTCCATCAAGGTTGAATTCATCTCTACATCAAAGGTACAATCCTTGTAGAGAAGAGGCACCGTATCAGCATGTACATGCACATCTAAATTCAGGGTCTTGAAACAAAATATGCTTTCACTTAGTATATATAAAACGTTTTGATCATACACAGTGTTAGCATGTACTGACAAAATAAACTGCTAATACTGTACAGAAAAGTAAGCAGTTATGATATCTATAGGGCAGAAAGAGTTTCTGCCCGCTTTACCCTTGTCGACCAATGCAAGGAATGTTGTTCCAATTGGCAAGGATAAAGTCTGGGTGGACTACATTGATAGAGGAATTGTCATCGTCCTCCTCTTCCTGAATGATGGCCAGTACGTCTGGGCAATCATCGTCTGGGGTGTATCTGTTTGTATGCTCATCATGGACGATGATGCGTATGCCCGACATTATCTGGACAACGTTTTGCTTAATTCTTTGTTTGTCTTCTTCCACTGCGGGATCAGGAATAAAGATTTCTTTTGCTTTGAACGGCACTGGCTTGGGAAATAGCATAGCCATCACGTTAGTTGGCACCTTTATAGGAGGTTGTGCGGACTCAGAGTTTGAAGGCAAAGATAAACGCCTCGTGGTTGAAGCTGAAGGAATCTGAGGATGCTTATGAGGATTCCCTTGACTAGAACGGGCAGAATAGCCTAGTCCACCTGTCCCAGTTTGCCTGGCTACTTGAATGGGGTATTTGATACCTTGGTGATCTTTATGCAGCCCTTGTCCTGTCTGATGACCAAAGGACATCATTTCCTGAGTAGCCGACATTACTTCGGCAGAGATCTTGGGTACAGGCAATGTCGTTCCAATAGTATGGTATTGAGTATTGCTCACTTCCAAAGCATGAAAGCTGACCGACTCAACATCTGCATTAGCGTTGAGGAATGGCATGTCCCCATGTTGAGGACACTCCGGTTCAGCGTTGATCGTGACTAGGCTATTGTTGATAATGTATTTCAGTTGCTAATAAAGAGAGGAGGGGACTGCCCTAGCCATATGAATCCACTGTCTTCCCAAGAGCAGGTTGTATCCCGAATCTATCTTAAGCACGTGGAAAGATACGCAGAATGTATGGGGACCAATTTCGATTGGCAGCTTAATTACTCCGACCGAATTTTGGCGGTCTCCGTCAAAAGCTTTGATGACCGTATGGCTACCCCGGATTCGGTTGAGATGAACATTCATCTTCAATAATGTGGCGTATGGACAGACATTTAGAGATGAGCTGTGATGCCCCCAAAATAGGTATACAACACCCATTTTGAGTAGCCAAATACATGGTACAGAAAGCAAACTACAACTTCAATAATACAATTGTCGTGCAAAATACGACAACACATACTGTGAGTTTAAATACAAATATTATCTTCTGGACAATATCCACACTCAAATAAATCCCCATTATAATTATTTAAACACTATTTTACAGAAATAGTGAGGACTGCTAAAACATCTTTCTAGAACCATCACTCCATACCCCGACTAGATCCTGCTATGTTCTCACCTCCTGAGAAGAAAAATGGAACAAAAAGGAAAAGGGTGAGCTCAACTAGCCCAGTAAAGAATATTATGACTAAGATAATATAAAACAAATTATCGTTAGTCTTCAACAGGAAAAAATCTAATAGAATATAATCGACAACAAGTTTTAGATCAACAACTGCAGCGGAAACAGCAAACCATTAGAAGAGTCAAGTAGAGAAAGAATTCTACTATCTTCTAAGATTTAAAAGTCCATCATCAATATTTTATCCCTGTAACAACGATTAATAATCATCTTTAACCAAATATTTATCTTTGCACTACAGGCCAAAGATATTCATTTGTATCACCAGTCAGTCATGTTCATCTCAACACCTGTTCATCTTTGCACTATGGGCCAAAGATATTTATCAGTTAATCATTCATTTTTGTACTACAGGCCAAAGATATTCAGTAGTATCATCATTTAGGACTGAGGATGATGAAAAATATTTTAAAGAAAACGAATCCAGTGAGACAGAAGGACAAATATTAGGGATTCGTATAACAGTTTATCCAAGATCAATAATACTTCATAATAATCAATTATGAAGCAGAATTCAAAAATAAAGATCAAAACATGGATACAATCAAAGATAGTAACCATAATAGACATCTCGGACAAAAAGGAAAAATTTTATTTTTCGGTGAATAGTACCGTATTCGTGAATAGTACCGTATACGTGAATAGTGCCGTATACGTGAATAGTAACCCCGACACAAAAGTTCCAAATTTGATAAAAACTCATATCAATATTTCAGCATAATGATATTGAAGAAAATAATATCATTTAAGAAGAAAATAATATCCCTTACCTCAAGATATCAGTACGTCTGGTCGGAATACCGGTATAAGGCTGAAAGAAACTTGCTCTGATGAATAGAAACTCTCAAAGTATCTAAATACTCACAAAATACACTCAATAATCTAGAGAGAGAAAGAGAGAAAACTTGTTTCTGGTGTGATTTTCAATTCTAACTTAGCCCTCTATTTATAGGAAATGTTAGCACGCCGAAGCAGACTTAACCTGCAACCTGATGGCTTTACCTGCTACTATTCCCACCCACCACATTTGAATAAAAATCTCAGCACATTTCTTCACCAACCAAGAGTGGGGCCCACCAATTCTAGAATTTTCCATCAAAATGATAAACTTTGAAAATTCAACAATTTCTGAACCAGTCATCTTGTAAAATTCATAATAAATCATACGTTCATTTTTAACGGTTCAAAATTTGTGGACATATACTCAACTTATATATGTATAACATATCCAAAAATTACCACGATCCAACGGTCGGATTAAAAATTATAACCCCCGCAAAATATCTGAAAAATCCTGATTTTTAATACCTCCATTCCGACAAAAATACTGATAAAAATCTCAACATTAACTCCTTTATTTTTAACCACAAAAATATATTCCTCATTTATATCCACATAAAATAAATATTTCCTTATCATATGAATCAATAATTAATTATTCACAAATAATATTACAGAATCACATTTATGACAACCAGGCCGTTCCCAGGAAAGAGGGGGCTTTCCAATAAGGATTTCTCCTTACTGGCGCGCAATTAGATGACCAAACCTCTCCTTAGACAGATCTTTCTAGACATTACCAATAATGTTATCTAATAATATTATTCAAATAATATGAATTATTGATCTGATAATGGAAAATACTGTGCAGCAACAATTATTGAAACAACAATAATATAAAATATCAACGCAATAATTATTGAATCAATAAAATAAAATATTGAACAATAACTACTGTAACAATTATTGAGTAGTGCCTTCTTACGTAAGAATCAATAATTGGTGCAATACCATGTGCTACTGTATTTTAACCACCGGGTATTCCAACAGTATTAACGGTAACAACTACACCGTTATTTATAAATAACATATACTTGTCGTTTTCTTCATCCAATCGCTTTCCGTTATGGGGCCCACACAAGGCTGCGCCGACGTACGAATATTCCCCGACAGCAAGAATATTCCACGACCAAACGAATATTTCCCGACAAAATGAATATTTTATAACTACTTGCTTTTTTTACAAAATTTGCACATTTCACCCATAACCAAAGTATTATATCAAATTAACCCCTTATTATTCACAATAATATTTTAGAGAAAATTTAATTTTATTCATTAATAAGTTGGGGTCTTACAACCTCCCCTCCTTATGAAATTTCATCCTCGAAATTGACGTACGTACCTGATGTTTCAAAAAGGTGAGGATACCTCGCTTTCATTTCTGATTCCAACTCCCAGGTCATTTCTTCAATAGCATGGTTTCTCTACAAAATCTTAACTTGTGGTATAACCTTCGTGCGTAGCACATGCTCTTTCCTATCCAAGATCTTAACAGGTACCTCCTCGTACGTTAAATCTTCAGCTATCTCGTCTGGTTCTAACTCAATAATGTGGTTTGGGTCTTTAACATATTTACGAAGCATAGATATGTGAAAAACATTATAAACACGAGACATGCTTGGAGGTAATGCGAGTCTATATGCCACATTTCCTATTCGCTCAAGAATCTCAAATGGACCAACAAATCTTGGATTAAGCTTTCCTCTCTTCCCAAATCTTGTAACTCCCTTCCATGGTGCAACACGTAACAATACATGATCCCCAATATTAAATTCCACGTCCTTCCGATGAAGATCCGCATAACTCTTTTGTCAATCCTGTGCCGTTTGTATACGTTGTCGAATTGTTTGGATCTTCTCTGTAGTAATGCGTACCAACTCTGGTCCCAACAATGTTGCTTCACCCACCTCGTCCCAGCATACTGGAGAATGACATTTTCTTCCATACAACACCTCGAATGGAGCCACACCTATGCTCGCCTGATAACTGTTGTTGTAGGAGAATTCCACCAATGGTAGGTACTTATCCCAACTCCCTTTGAGATCTAGGACACAAAGTCTAAATAGATCTTCAAGAGTTTAAATAGTCCTCTCTGATTTTCCGTCCGTTTGAGAATGGTATGCCGAACTGAATCATAAATCCGTGCCCATAGCTTTCTGCAAGCTAACCCAAAATCGTGAAGTGAATCTTGGGTCACGATCCGAAACTATGGATACTGGCATGCCATGCAATCTCACAATCTCGTTCACGTACATACTAGCAAGACGTTCAAGGGAATAAGTCTCACGTATCGGCAAGAAATGAGCGGACTTGGTTAATCTATCAACAATAACCCAAATCGCATCTATGCCTTGAGAAATCTTGGGAAGACCCGTAATAAAATCCATAGTAATGTGTTTTCACTTCCATTTCGGAATCTCAAGTGGTTGCAATGGACCCTTTGGTACTTGATGCTCCGCTTTTACACGTTGACAAGTTAAACATCTCGAGATAAACTCCGCGATCTCTCTTTTCATATTGCTCCACCAAAATGTATGTCGAAGATCGTGATATATTTTGGTACTCCCAGGATGGATTGCAAACGGTGTGTTGTGTGCCTCCATCATTATTCTATGCTTCAAGTCAAAATCGTTAGGAACACAAAGTCTGGAGTTGACTCGAAGTATTCCTTCTTCATCGATTCTTGCTTCTGGAATAGCACCTTCTTGCACTTTCTTCTTCATATGCATCAGCTCCATGTCTGTAGCTTGAGCAGCTTTAACTTTATCGATTAAAGTCGGTTCTACTCGTATATTTGATATCATCATGTGGGTACTTGGAGCCTTCATCTCTATCTCCATCCTTTGCAAGTCATACAAAATGGGCCTTTGTGATAACAACATTGCAGTCGTACCCGCGTATGATCTTCTACTCAATGCGTCAGCTATTACGTTCGCTTTTCTAAGATGATATTGGATGGTATGATCGTAATCTTTCAACAGCTCAAGCCAACGTCGTTGCCGCATGTTGAGTTCCTTTTGGGTGAAGAAATATTTGAGGCTTTTATGATCCGTATAGATCTCCACTTTCTCCCCATACAGGTAGTGTCTCCAAATCTTCAACGCGAAAACGACTGCTGCCAACTCCAAATCATGAGTAGGATAATTCCTCTCATATTCTTTGAGTTGTCGCGAGGCATAGGCTATGACTTTTCCATGTTGCATGAGAACACATCCTAACCCTTTGCCTGAAGCATCTCTGTAGATAACAAATCCATCCGAACCAGATGGTATTGTCAGAACAGGTGCCGAAATGAGTCTCCTCTTGAGTTCTTGAAAACTCTTCTCACATTTCTCACTCCATACGAATTTTGTATCTTTCCGAGTCAGCTTAGTTAACGGAGTAGCGATTCGAGAAAATCCTTCCACAAATCTCCGATAATAACCAGCTAAGCCCAAAAAGCTACGTACTTCGGTTACCGACTTCGGTTGCTTCCAACTTTGTATGGCTTCAATCTTCGCCGAGTCGACAGATACTCCATGGTTTGACACCACGTACCCAAGGAATGCTACTTCCTCAAGCCAGAACTCGCATTTTTTCAATTTGGCATATAGCTTATTTTCACGAAGCCTTCGCAGTACCAGCTTCAAATGGCGCTCATGATCTTCACGGCTTTTGGAATAGATGAGGATGTCATCAATAAAGACAACAACGAACTGATCTAAATATTCTTTGAATACACGGTTCATCATATCCATGAAGGCAGCAGGAGCATTAGTCAATCCAAAAGACATGACTAAGAATTCATAATGCCCGTACCGAGTTCTGAATGCAGTCTTTGGAATATCCTCAGTTTTAATCTTCAGCTGATGATATCCAGAACGAAGGTCGATCTTTCAAAAGAATTGTGCTCCTTGCAACTGGTCAAACAGGTCATCAATGCGAGGTAGCGGATACCTATTCTTGATAGTGACATGATTCAATTCTTGATAGTCGATACAAAGTCGCATACTCCCGTCTTTCTTCTTTACGAATAAAACAGGAGCACCCCTAGGAGACGTACTAGGACGAATAAAACTGATGTCCAACAACTCCTGTAGTTGGACTTTTAACTCCTGAAGTTCAATAGGAGCCATTCGATATGGAGTTTTAGAAATGGGCTTTGTACCGGGTTCAAGGTCAATAAAGAATTCAACTTCACGTTCTGGGGGTAAACCAGGAAGTTCTTCAGGAAATACATCGGGAAATTCTCTAACAATAGAAATATTATTCAAATCTGACTTGTCTTTGTTCAAATCCATAACATGGGCTAAGAAAGCTTGACATCCGTTTTTCAATAAACGAATAGCTTTGTGGCTTGATATGACAGTGACTGATTTTAGTGGTGTAGTAGTTTGAATTCGCATGACAGGTTGGTTAGGAATATGAAAACTAACAACCTTACGAAAACAATCAATTTTAGCATGATGAGTGGTTAACCAATCAATTCCTAAAATCACATCAAAAGCAAGTATCTTTAAAGAGATAAGATCAACAGGTAATGTGATAGTGCCAACTTGGATCATGCAAGATTTATAAACTGTAGATGTAACGATGGTTTCACCCAATGGAGTTTCAACAGATAAGTTAAAGTCCAATTTCTCTAGAGTCAAGTTTAAACGTTGAGCACAAGCAGGAGAGATAAAAGAATGGGTAGAACCGGTATCTAGTAAAGTATAAACTTTGCAAGAATTCAAGATTAGCTTACCCGTGATCACCTCGTTTGGGTTTCTCGCGTTTTGGCTAGTCACGACAAACGCCCTTCCAGGAACCGCTGATTTCGACTTATCCGGGACAACTTTTGGAGTCACCATCCCCGCTGAACTTGGTTTTGCTACAGAACACTCTCGAGCTATATGACCCTCCTTTCCACAGTTATAATATACCTTAGATTGTTGTGGGCAGTTTGGGCTGATATGTCCCTCTTTCCCACATTTGTAACAAACGACCGGTGGTCGTTTTCCTCCCCTAGAAATAGTTGATGTTTGTGCTGACGTCTTCACGTTATCATTGTTGTACCTTCTCTTCTTGAAATCTCCTCCTGACTCGCTCCTTCTATTATCACGACCACGATTACCACCAGAGTGGTTACCGCTTTTGTCCGAATGTTTTCCTCCCTGCTGGTTTTCATTGCTTCGATGACTGCCGCCACCGGTATGACCCTGGTTGTGGTCCCTCGGTTGCACATACTCATTATCTCGCTCTAATAATTGAGCCATGTTTACGACATCTGAATATAAAGAAAATTTATGAGAGATAAGATATTGCCGAATCTCGGGTTTTAGACCTCTCAGAAACATCCTTGTCATTCGTTCTTCATTTTCGACCAAATAAGGTGCAAACCTGGATAACTCTGCAAACTTCGCCTCATATTGGGACACCGTCATGTTGTTTTGTTCCAGTCTGATAAACTCCACCTCCTTCATATGACGAATACTTTCAGGAAAGTACTTGTCATTGAACAGTTTTTAAAATGTTTCCCAGGACATGTTGAGTGCGTCAGGCTGGGTACGCTTCACAGACTCCCACCAGTAGTCTGCCTCACCGCGAAACATAAAAGTGGCGAATGGAACCTTCTGTTCCTCCGTGCATCCCAAGACATCGAATATCTTGGTAATTTGCTTGACCCACGTTTCCGCCATGATCGGATCCGGCTTTCCCTTAAATTCTGGTGGTCCCAAATCTTTGAACTGCTTAGCTGTGACAAACCGCGCGTTGTTATCATTTCCACCCATATTCTACACACGATTCTCCCTCGTCTGATTTTGCATGAACTGCAAAAAGCTCATAATCATTCCATCATTCATCGTTTGCTCGGTAACGTTGTTTACAGGAAGAATATTGCCTTCTTGTTGCACATTCCCCTGGGTGGTGATCAAAGGTGTCTCCACGGTCTGATTTACTCCATTATTAACGTTCTCAGCTGCCATTCTTAAATACTCCCATAAAATAAGGGTTAATAGTCATGTCATATATTATCCCTATACTCTGACCGACCAAATAAACACCAAATAAACTTAGTCAGGTCATACTAGCAAAGGAATTCCCCGTCTCTCCCCTCCTAGTTCTTGTCTCACATCTCAGCCAGGGATCATATCCCTAAGCTCTGATACCAACTGTGACGCCCCCAAAATAGGTATATAACACCCATTCTGAGTCGCCAAATACATGGTACAGAAAGCAAACTACAACTTCAATAATACAATTGTCGTGCAAAATACGACAACACATACTGTGAGTTTAAATACAAATATTATCTTCTGGACAATATCCACACTCAAATAAATCCTCATTACAATTATTCAAACACTATTTTACAGAAATAGTGAGGACTGCTAAAACATCTTTCTAGAACCATCACTCCATACCCCGACTAGATCCTGCTATGTTCTCACCTCCTGAGAAGAAAAATGGAACAAAAACGAAAAGGGTGAGCTCAACTAGCCCAGTAAAGAATATTATGACTAAGATAATATAAAACAAATTATCGTTAGTCTTCAACAGGGAAAAATCTAATAGAATATAATCGACAACAAGTTTTAGATCAACAACTGCAGCGGAAACAGCAAACCATTAGAAAAGTCAAGTAGAGAAAGAATTCTACTATCTTCTAAGATTTAAAAGTCCATCATCAATATTTTATCCCTGTAACATCGATTAATAATCATCTTTAACCAAATATTCATCTTTGCACTACAGGCCAAAGATATTCATTTGTATCACCAGTCGGTCATGTTCATCTCAACACCTGTTCATCTTTGCACTACGGGCCAAAGATATTTATCAGTTAATCATTCATCTTTGTACTACAGGCCAAAGATATTCAGTAGTATCATCATTTAGGACTGAGGATGATGAAAAATATTTTAAAGAAAACGAATTCAGTGAGACAAAAGGACAAATATTAGGGATTCGTATAACAGTTTATCCAAGATCAATAATACTTCATAATAATCAATTGTGAAGCAGAATTTAAAAATAAAGATCAAAACATGGATACAATCAAAGATAGTAACCATAATAGACATCTCGGACAAAAATGGAAAATTTTATTTTTCGGTGAATAGTGCCGTATTCGTGAATAATACCGTATACGTGAATAGTGCCGTATACGTGAATAGTAACCCCGACATAAAAAGTTCCAAATTTGATAAAAACTCATATCAATATTTTAGCATAATGATATTGAAGAAAATAATATCATTTAAGAAGAAAATAATATCCCTTACCTCAAGATATCAATACTTCTGGTCGGAATACCGGTATAAGGCTGAAAGAAACTTGCTCTGATAAATAGAAACTCTCAAATTATCTAAATACTCACAAAATACACTCAATAATCTAGAGAGAAAAAGAGAGAAAACTTGTTTCTGGTGTGATTTTTAATTCTAACTTAGCCCTCTATTTATAGGAAAATGTTAGCACGCCGAAGCAGACTTAACCTGCAACCTGATGGCTTTACCTGCTACTATTTCCACCCACCACATTTGAATAAAAATTTCAGCACATTTCTTCACCAACCAAGAGTGGGGCCCACCAATTCTAGAATTTTCCATCAAAATGATAAACTCTGAAAATTCAATAATTTCTGAACCAGTCATCTTGTAAAATTCATAATAAATCATACGTTCATTTTTAACGGTTCAAAATTTGTGGACATATACTCAACTTATATATGTATAACATATCCAAAAATTACCACGATCCAACGGTCGGATTAAAAATTATAACCCCCGCAAAATATCTCAAAAATCCTGATTTTTAATACCTCCATTCCGACAAAAATACTGATAAAAATCTCAACATTAACTCCTTCATTTTTAACCACAAAAATATATCCCTCATTTATATCCACATAAAATAAATATTTCCTTATCATATGAATCAATAATTAATTATTCACAAATAATATTACAGAATCACATTTATGACAACCAGGCCGTTCCCAGGAAAGAGGGGGCTTTCCAATAAGGATTTCTCCTTACTGGCGCGCAATTAGATGACCAAACCTCTCCTTAGACAGAACTTTCTAGACATTGCCAATAATGTTATCTAATAATATTATTCAAATAATATGAATTATTGATCTGATAATGGAAAATACTGTGCAGCAACAATTATTGAAACAACAATAATATAAAATATCAACGCAACAATTATTGAATCAATAAAATAAAATATTGAACAATAACTACTGTAACAGTTATTGAGTAGTGCCTTCTTACGTAAGAATTAATAATTGGTGCAATACCGTGTGCTACTGTATTTTAACCACCGGGTATTCCAACAGTATTAACGGTAACAACTACGCCGTTATTTATAAATAACTTATACTTGTCATTTTCTTCATCCAATCGCTTTCCGTTATGGGGCCCACACAAGGCTGCGCCGTCGTACGAATATTCCCCGACAGCAAGAATATTCCACGACCAAACAAATATTCCCCGACAAAATAAATATTTTATAACCACTTGCTTATTTTACAAAATTTGCACATTTCATCCATAACCAAAGTATTATATCAAATTAACCCCTTATTATTCACAATAATATTTTAGAGAAAAGTTAATTTTATTCATTAATAAGTTGGGGTCTTACATGAGCCTTCATCCATCAATACTCCAGCCAGCATATATCTGGAGGATGAGACCGTAATATGTAACGGCTTGCAATAACCGGTCCCTTCGGGCGGTATATCGTCATCAGTGAAGGATATCACATTGTTGTTAAAAATGTGATCAACCAAGTGTTGAAACTTTTTTGTATCCACTGATTCTGGTAGATAGGCTTCTTCTAAAACCTTTAATAAGATCTTCTGGTGATCCTCGGAAGTTAGTACAAAGTCCAAAATTGAAATCTGGTGTGGAGCTTCTCTCAAGCTTAGAACTACCTTGGCTTTGTGATGACCCATAGTGCGGAGGAATTTTTCAATCTTCTCCATGGGTATTTTCCCCTTTGATTTGATGGTAAATTTCATCACCCGTTAGGAAAGATACAATAGATTTTCCTTCGACACTGTAGTAGTTGTATGTGAGGTGGATCCTTCACCTTCTCCATAATTCCACAGAACTGTGTGCAAGCTAATAATAGGATATTGTGCTCTGCATAGTAAGTTAATTGGCTCGAGAGCGGCCACTTTTAAAGGATTGTTGTTTCCTCTGAGTTGAATGGTTGGTATAGTGAGTGGCTTGATATTGTCATTAGCCTCTGCAGAGATAACTGCTATAAATCCCTTCCACTTAGTAGGACAGATATTCTCACTCTAATGTAGCATAGTATCATTGTCTGCTAGTTGCAGGACACTGCTATCAATGAGATTCTGGATAAGTTGGCGGAGTGCCCAACATTCTTCTGTGTTGTGACCGCGAGAATGGGAGTGATATTGACATACTCCATCAGAATTGTACGGTCCTGAACGAGGGTTGATTGGAGGTAGAAGGGAATTGATCCTTCCTTCATTGATTAGCATATGAAGGATTTCCTCCATGGGTTGGCCCAGATGTGTGAATTCTCTTCTGTTGGCAAAATCACGACGAGCTTTGGCATTCGCTCTCTTTGCCACTTTGTCCTCCAAAGTTTCACTTTCTGAAGGTGACGAAGGAATATTCTTGACAAGAGGAAGGAGACTAGCATACTCCTGGCTTACTAATTGGCGTGTAACTTGATGCTGGTAGGTCATCAGTTCTGCCAATTAATCGATCTGTTTGCATAAAGCTTTCATCTTACGTTCCATTGTGAATTAAAACTTGGCATAATCCCATTTGTCAACACCGTCTTTGGTGGTTTGAGATGACTCGCCACTAAAATTGTAACTCTGTCCATTGCTCCAATTTATCATGTTGACCTATTCCTCTTTGTGTTAAGAAAGAGGGTTGTCTTGAGCGTGTGGTTGATCTAGTTTGGTAACCACGATTTCCCCGGTGTCTATCAAGTCTTGGATCTTGTGTTTCAAGGCCCAACAATCCTGAGTATCATGTCTAGGTGCCCTGGCTTGATATGCACATTTCTTAGCAGCATTGAAACCCCATCCATTAGGACTGGCTGGTGGAAGAAGATGCGTGATTTTCTTCTGTGTTGTCAAAAGAGTGAGAATGTTCTCGTGAGAGTCCCCTAAGGTGTGAACACTCGAGGACGTTTGACTTCTCCACCTTTTAGAAATGGAGGATTTGAAGACTGAGGTTGAAAGGGAGTGTAACTTCTCCTTTGAACAGGCATGTTCTGATTGCCTTTTTGACCCTTCAGTATCAGGGAAACATCTTCCTCTTTCTTTTTATGGACCCTCCGGGGGTTGTTTCTATAATTTCCTGACTAGATGTACTCAGTAACAGCTTTAAGGGCAACTAGGTCTTGAATCTTTTCTGACTTCAATCTCATCTCAGCCATCTCCCCGTGTTTGATCATTTCAGAAAATGGTTTACCGATGCTGGCTAACACTCTTTCATAGAAAGGAGCTTCTTGTATGTCTATGAAGGTCATGACCATTTCTGATTCTGTCATGGCAAGAATAACTTGGGCAGCCAGGCGTCTCCACCTTTGAGAATACTCTTTGAAAGACTCGTTAGACTATTTCTTGACCTTGGTAATCTGATACCGATCAGGAGCCATTTGAGACTGAAAGCTATATTGAGTGAGGAAGGCGTGTGCTAGCGCTTCCCAGCTATGGATCTTGGAGTTGTCTAATCTGGTATACCATGAACGGGCTTCTCCAGTCAGACTTTTCTGGAACAGCTACATTCTGAGCTTCTCGTCCTCTGCATAAAATCCAAGTTCTCTAATGAATACCTTCAAATTGGTATAAGGATCTCCTAACCCGTCATATTTTTCGAAGTCAGGAGTTTTAAACTTTTCTAGATAATGAACACCAGGTAATATACAAAGGTCTGCATATGAAACACTCCCGTGTGCTCCAATTCCTTTGATAGCGCGAAAGGTCTCTTCCATCTGAAGAACTTTCTTTTTGATGTCACCGGTGTCTGGATCTCTTGTGAGACGGGTGTCATCATGAATTTTGTTGGTCGTATCCAATTGCAGTTCAGGTATTGTAACGACCTGGGCTCCCCCTTGTGTAGAGGATTCAATATGTACGGGTATATTTGGACCCTGCGTAGATTGATGTAGTTCTTTAAATAGAATTGCTAAATCTGTAATTTGTTTGCTTAATCTGTCGAATTCCTTACGAGAAACTGGATTAAGGTCAGTCTGGTAGGATGACGACATAATTAGCTGTAGGCCCGTGGCCTTTTTGGATTTTGACCGGGTAGTAGGACTGATGGATTCCCTGCAAAAGACTTGCATAGTTTAGTCTTTAGGGAATGTAAATTAACATGCTATGTGATGTGTTCGTTTTAGGAATTTTATCCTACAAAAATGGATGATAGTTGTTCGTAATAGCATGTCAATTTTAAACATGTGTGTATACACGTTTATTCCTATTACATGAATATGGCATGAACATTGTAAGTAATGCAAAAGCATGAAGAGACTTTCCTCCGTGTTGGGTTTATCAGAGGCTGACCTATCTTAGGTTACTCTCGCGGCTTTTTGGCATGAAGGTTCCCAAATCATCGCAATTTACTCGACGGGAATTAAATCCGCTCTTTCAACTAGAGCGAATTTGGGTGGTGCCTTTCCTGAGCCTCATGGAATTAGTCTTCCTCTGAGACCAATAATCAAACACCGACGGAATAGCCTCCTGACAGAGGGACCACACAACATACATTCACATACATCGCGTCTCACTGTATAAAAATGATGACATGTGCGAAGCACTAATATCACAAGCAGATATGGTGCGAAGCACTAAGTGCAATAAGGAAATGCATTCGTACACATTCATCATAAATTTAATGCAACATCCACACACAAGCAGATAATAGTTTTGAAAAGATTGTAGTAGCGGCTTAAGTCCTCTTACTGGAGTCCCCATCAGATTCTCCACCTGTGGACGTCGGGATTTTTATTTGTCCCTTTTCATTACCTTTTTTTGTGTTCTCATTTTATGTGAGATTTGTTTAAAAAAAAAACAAGTGAAAAAGATCCGACATGTGTAATGTCAACGATTGGACTATAAGAGTTGCCAGTTGGTTTTTTAATTGGTTGTACCAACACAATCGGGAAAAGGTTTGCACATTGACCCAGTGATGTGACACTGCTAAACGGGTCGGTGAAACCAAGATTCATTTAGGGTCCGGGGAATTGCTTATGTGGAGGGAAGGTGTTAGGAACCCCCCGACATCCGTGTTGCCACGGTGACGGCCACTTTTCAAGAAACTATTATCTGAATGTGTGTGTGTGTGTGTGGGTCAATGTGCTGTTATTTGGAAGTAGTGCTATGCCTCGTTTGCACCTATATACAAAGGGCTTGAATTTATGTAAAAATTCAGTTTTAAACAAGATATAGCAGTGATGTTTTGGAAAAGAGGTTTTTCAAACCCTTGTGCTCAATAGTAATTGAGGCCTTTGATACTTCCATTTTATTCCGTATTCGGCTGGATTAATTTTATTTTACAAATGCGAGGCATCTGTATGAAAATAATGTGCAAAAGGTGTTGAACTCATCGTGGGTATGAAAACCATCTGAGGTAATTCAGACATCACAGATAAATTTACAAGCTGCTTACAACTGAAAAGGTCCATCACGAGAACCGAATCTAGATTCAGTGGACTAAATCTGTGATCACATGATTCCTAGGCTCACATGATGCCGCAATTGATATAAACGAAGTAAGTAGGTATATGTATAAAAGTCGTAAATATATATATACAGACAAGATCACCAACCACGAAACACCTCCATGGGGGATCAGAAATGTAAATAAAGCTGTAAAAGCTATCAACCGCCACGGAGGAAACTCCAGGCGGGACAAAATGTACAAAAAGCAGTAAAAATGGTCAACCACCACGAAGTAAACTCTAGGTGGGACAAAATATATATATATATATATATATATATTATATATATATATATATATATATATATATATATAAGCGATAAACGCACCGGATATAAAATCCAGGCTCATCGGACAAAGTCCGACAATAGATAATATATAAGTATATATATATTAAAGTAATAAACGTACAGGATGTAAAATTCAGGTTCATCGAACAAAGTCCGACAACAGTTAATATATACAAATATAGTGTATGTATATATATATTAAAGAAATAAACGCTCCAGACAAAAGTCTAGGCTCATCGAACAGTGTTTGACATGTAATTCATATATATATATATATATATATATATATTATATATATATATATATATATACAAAAGCAAGTAAATGCTCCAGACCGAAGTCTAGGCTCAATCGAGGCATAACTCGATAATGTTAGTCCATATATATAAATGTATGTATATAAATATATATGTATATACAAACTGAAATAAAACCACGGACCGAAGTCCGGACAAACACACGCAACACGACTCTCAACTTAAAGAATGGTGTGTGCACAGATGGAGAGAAAGGCTTTAAAGTGTGTAAGAAGGCTTACAGTGTGTGAGACCCCAGATTTTATGAATAAATATTTAATTTTCTCGAAATAATTTTTTTAATATTATGGTGTAGATTTGATATAATGTTATAGTTGTGGGTAGTATTTATAAATTTTGCAAAGTATGCAAGTTGTTATATAATATTCTATTGGTCGGGGAATATTCTTTTTGTCAGAGAATATCCGTACGACGGTACAATCATTGGTGGATCCCGCAATAGAATTATTGTCGGATTGAGAAAACGACAAAATACTTTATGAAAATAACGGCGGAAGTTTTACCGTTAACTGTTAAAACACCCGGTGTTAAAAGTATTGTAATACGCGTGGTTGCATAGTAATACACGATATTGATTATTGATGCTTATGTGAGAAGTCACTCAGTATTTTTCAATATTCGGGACACTTTTTCTGTCGGAGTACTATTCATGAGTTACTATTCACGAATTAGTATTCACGAGTTACTATTCACAGGTTACTATTTACGGAATACTATTGATCACCCGTAAAATATATTTCTTTTCGGTCCAATCATTTTGGGTACAATATTATTCTATGAGGAGATGTGCTAAATTTTCAGACCGTTGGTTGAAGATATAATAGTAAATCAATATGGACCGCTGGTGGAAAGTTATAATAGTGAAGCAATATGGATCGCTAGTTTAAAGTTTTAATAGTAAATCAGTATGGACCGTGCTTTAAGTTTTAATAGTAAACCAATATGGACTGTCCGTTTAAAAGTAAATCAATCTGGACCGTTCATGAATTAGTTACTATTCAGTCCATTTTCCTATAAATAGGAGCTCATTCCTTCATTATTTTTTACGAATTCACTGAAACTTTAGAGAGAGAAATTATAGAGAGGGAGAAGAAAAGTATTATGCTACTTCACTACTTCGATATCAAGTTTCTTTTATGGTAAGGGATATTATTTGTTGTACCCGTAAGGGATATTATTTCTTTAGTATTCATGAAGAGAACTTCTGTTATTCCATTCTTTATTATTCTGTTGGAATAACCTATATACGCGGACTACCCTATACTTGGTGAAATTCTTCTGTTATTCCATTCTTTATTATTATGTTGGAATAACCTGTTTATGCGAAGTACCGTATACATGGTGAAATTCTTCTATTATTTTGTTCTTTATTATTCTATCGGAATATCCTGTCTGTGCGTTTACGCCGGACCTGGTTCCATTATTTATTATTCTGTCAGAATATCATGTCTGTGCATTTACGCTGGACCTGGTTCCATTATTTATTATTCTGTCGAAATATCATGTCTGTGCGTTTTACGCCAGACCTGGTTCCATTCTTTATTATTCTGTTGGAATATCCAGTCTGAGCGTTTTACGCCAGACCTGGTTCCGTTATTTATTATTCTGTTGGAATAACCTGCCTGTGCGGTCTATCGCATGCATGGTGATTTCTTTTGTTATTCTATTCTTTATTATACTAAGTTGGTTAAAACTTTGACTTCTATACTCCATGAAATTAGTGGAATATCCTTGATATTTGCGCTTCATCCAGTATCTTTTCATGGAAATATTCTTCTGAGCATTCTTGAATTTTACTCTACAAAGCAGTATCATGTTAACAATTTGGACGTTATCAGTTCCTAGATAAATTAATTCTTGAATTTGTTTTATTGAATTTTTATATCATTGGCATCATCCTCATGTTTATATTTTGTTGAAAGTCATCTATAGCCTGTAGTGCATAGATGGACTTGGTATGATTATGACCAGGGATTATTCGGTGTAATCATGACCGTAATGTTACAAATGATGTGAAAAAAAAAGTCGATGGACAGTTTTTGGTATGATTATGGCTATGGATTCTCTTTGACCGTAGTGCAAAGATGAATTGTTTTATGGCATGATCAGGACCGTTGATGAAAACATGATTATCTTTAGCCGTAGTGCATGGATAATTCGTGGTCGTGATACTAAAGAATATCCTTGGTCGTAGTGCAGGGGTGATTCGATGATGTGGATTATTTATTAAGGTGAGTCCCAGCGATAAAAGCGATGAAAAACCTTTTAAATCCTAGAAGATAGTAGATTTTATTCCCTACTTGACTCTTCTAATGGATTGCTTGTTCCGCTGCAGTTAAACTTGATGTTTGTTATATTTTATCAGTTTAACACTGTTGAAGACTAATGATAGTTTATTCTGCATTATCTTAGTCATAATATTTCTTACTGGGCTAGTTGAGCTCACCCTTTTGCTTTCATTGTTCTCTTTAGGAAATGAGAACGTAGCGGGGACTAGTCAGGAAACGGAGTGACGGTTCAGATGATAGCATTAGTAGTCCTCACTATTCTGTTAAATAGTATGACAATAAATGTAATGAGGACTTATTTTGAGAGTGGATATTGTCTAAAAGACAGTATTTGTATTAAAACTCACAGCTCTCTTGTTGTATATTAAATATTGTATTTGTATTCTGTACCATGTATTTGGCGACTCAGAATAGGTGATGTATATTTATTTTGGGGGCGTCACAGTTGGTATCAGAGCTTAGGGATATGATCCCTAGCTGAGATGTGAGATAAGAACTAGGAGGGGAGAGACAGAGAATTCTTTCGCTAGTATGACCTACCTATGTTTATTTGGTATTTAATTGGTCGGTCAGAATATATTGATAATATGTGATATGTCAATTAACCCTTATTTTGTGGCAGTATTTGAAAATGGCATCCGAAAATATTGAGATAAGCAATGAAGCACATGAGACCGTTGAGTCACCAACGATCAATACCCATGATAATGTGCAACAGGAAGACAATAATCCTCAGGTAAACAACAACACCGATCAGATGATGAACGATGGGATGTTCAAAGGCTTTATGCAATTCATGCAACATCAGGTGAGAGAGACTCTTGTTCAAAATGTAGGTGGAAATAATGGCAACCCACGGTCGGTCACCGCTAAGCAGTTCGAGGAGCTGGGACCACCGGAGTTTTTGGGAAAGCCAGAACCACTTAAGGCAGAGACATGGTTAAAGCAGATCACCAAGATATTTGATGTCTTGGGATGCTCAGAGGAGAAAAAGAATCCCTTTGCCACCTTTATGTTGCTTGAAGAGGCAGATTACTGGTGGGAATCTGTAAAACGTACCTCAAGATGTCTTGGGAGAAGTTCCAAGAGCTGCTCAATGACAAGTACTTTCCCGAAAGAATTCGTCACATGAAGGAGGTGGAATTTATCAAGTTGGAGCAAAACAACACGACCGTGTCGCAGTACAAAGCCAAGTTTGCCGAGTTGTCCCGATTTGCGTCCCATTTAGTTGATAATGAGGAGAGAATGACGCGAATGTTTCTAAGAGGTTTAAAACCTGAGATACGTCAACATATTATTTCTCATAAACTGTGTTTGTATTCAGATATTGTAAATAGGGCTCAGTTAGTGGAGCGCGATAACGAGTCAGCACAACCAAAAGAGAGCAGCCAACAAAATGATAATACCAGTGAGAGCAGTCATCGAAGCGGTGACAATAAGCATGGAGGGAATCAATATGCCAGAAATGGTAACCACTTCGGTGGTAATCATGGCCAAAATAATAAGAATTGGCATTTCAAGAAGAAAAGGTTCAACAATGACGTGAAGACGTCGGCACCAGCACCTGTTTCAAAGGAAGAAGAACGACTACCGGTCGTATGTTTCAAATGCGGACAGGAGGGACACATCCATCCAAACTGTACGCAGCAATCCAAAGCGTATTTTAATTGTGAAAGAGAAGGTCACCTAGCTCGACTTTGTCGTATGGTGAAGTCAAGTCCAGCTGGGATAGTGATGCCAAAGGATGTCCCAGAAAAGTCAGAGCCGGTAGTTTAAGAGAGAGCATTTTTTTTCGTGACAAGGAACCTGAATAAAATTATCACGGGTATGTTAGTCATAAACTCTTGTGAAGTCTATACCGTGTTAGGTACCGGTTCTACTCACTCTTTTATTTCACCTAGTTGTGTTCAATGTTTGAACTTAACTCCGGAGAAGTTAGACTTTGATTTATCTGTTGAAATTCTGTTGGGAGAAACCTTCATTACCTCCACTATTTATAAGTCTTCTTCAAATCAACACTTTCACATTACCTATCGATCGTATCTCTTTGAAAATACTTGTCTTTGATGTGATTTTAGGAATCTATTGGTTAACTACTCATCATGCTTTTTGTAAGGTTGTTAGCTTTCATACTCCTATCCAACCTGTTATGCGAATTCAAAGTAACCAAACCACTAAAGTCAATCATTGTCATATCAAGCCATAAGTAAAGAGCCCCGATCCTTTTGTTGTTGACTTCCTTGTGTGGAATGCACTAAAGTCGAACTTTCTATAGGTGACGTCATGAATGATGATGACAAGTTGATAGGTATCAATGTGACGTACTATCCAAGTCTTTGATGAGGGTCACAGCTTTGAATGATATTTCTATTGTTAATAAATTTCCTGACGTATTGTTGAAGACTTCTTAGCCTACTCCAGAGCGTGAAATCGAATTTTGTATTGACCCCAGTACAAAACCCATTTCTAAAACCCTCAAATATTTTCTTCACCTAAAACGAACGTGTAATGTGCCAAAGACGTTGGCTCGAGCTGTTGAAGATTACGATCGTACAATTCAATATCATCGTGGAAAAAATGAACGTGGTAGCTGACGCGTTGAGTAGAAGATCGTATGCGTTTACGAGTGCGATGTTGTTAACACAAATACTCATTTCGTATAACTTACAAGTGATGAAGATAGAGTTAAAGACTCTAGAGACCCACGTGAAGATAACGAATATACGAGTAGAATCGACTTTAATCGATAAATTTAAAGTCGCTCAAGCTACACACCTGGAGCTAATGAATGTGAAGAAGAAGGTTCAAGAGGGCATTATTCTAGAAGCAAGAATCGACGAAGAGAAGAAATCTCAACCCTCGATTTAATTGGCCCACTTGAAATCCTTGAAGAAGTAGGAACTGTCGCCTATAGACTCGTTTTACCGCCAAGTATGTTGCGTGTTCAGAATATTTTTTTTACGTATCGATGTTACGTAAATATATGGACGACCCAAACCACATTATTAATTTAGAACTGGACGAGATAGCGGATGATTTAACGTATGAGGAGATATGTGTTAAAATCTTGGATAAGAAGGATTATATTCGACACTCAAAGGTTATACCTCAAGAGTTAGAATCTGAAATGAAGTTAAGGTATCCTCATCTCTTCGGCATACCATGTACGTACATAAATTTTGAGGGCGAAATTTCATAAGGAGGGAAGATTGTGAGACCCCAGATTTTATGAATAAAGATTTAATTTTCTCGAAATAATTTTTTTGATATTATGGTGTGGATTTGATATAATGTTATAGTTGTGGGTAGTATTTATAAATTTTGTAAAGTATGCAAGTTGTTGTATAATATTCGATTGGTCGGAGAATATTCTTTTTGTCGGAGAATATCTGTACGACGGTACAATCATCGGTGGACCTCGTAACGTAATTATTGTCGGATTGAGAAAACGACAAAATACTTTATGAAAATAACGGCGGAAGTTTTACCGTTAACTATTGAAACACCTGGTGTTAAAAGTATTGTAATACGCGTGATTGCATAGTAGTATACGGTATTGATTATTGATGCTTATGTGAGAAGTCACTCAGTATTATTCAATCGGATATTCGGGACACTTTTCGTGTCGGAGTACTATTCACGAGTTACTATTCATGAGTTACTATTCATGAGTTACTATTCACGAGTTACTATTCACGAGTTACTATTCATGAGTTACTATTCATGAGTTACTATTCACGAGTTACTATTCACGGGGTACTATTGATCACCCGTAAAATATATTTCTTTTCGGTCCAAATTATTTTGGGTACAATATTATTCTATGAGGAGATGTGCTAATTTTTTAGACCGTTGGTTGAAGATATAATAGTAAATCAATATGGACCGCTGGTGGAAAGTTATAATAGTGAATCAATATGGATCGCTAGTTTAAAGTTTTAATAGTAAATCAGTATGGACCGTTGCTTTAAGTATTAATAGTAAACCAATATGGACCGTCCGTTTAAAAGTAAATCAATCTGGACCGTTCATGAATTATTTAATATTCAGTCCATTTTCCTATAAATAGAAGCTCATTCCTTCATTATTTCTTACGAATTCACTGAAACTCTAGAGAGAGAAATTATAGAGAGAGAAGAAAAGTATTCTGCTACTACACTACTCCGATATCAAGTTTCTTTTACGGTAAGGGATATTATTTGTTATACCAGTAAGGGATATTATTTCTTTTGTATTCATGAAGAGAACTTCTGTTATTCTATTCTTTATTATTCTGTTGGAATAACTTGTATACGCGGACTACCCTATACTTGGTGAAATTCTTCTGTTATTCCATTCTTTATTATTATATTGGAATAACATGTTTATGCGAAGTACCGCATACATGGTAAAATTCTTCTATTATTCTGTTCTTTATTATTCTGTCGGAATATCCTGTCTGTGCGTTTACGCCGGACCTAGTTCTATTATTTATTATTCTGTCGGAATATCCTGTCTATGCGTTTACGCCGGACCTGGTTTCATTATTTATTATTCTGTTGAAATATCCTGTCTGTGGTTTCATTATTTATTATTCTGTTGAAATATCCTGTCTGTGCGTTTTACGCCAGACCTGGTTCCGTTATTTATTATTCTGTTGGAATAACCTGCCTGTGCGGTCTATCGCATGCATGGTGATTTTTTTTGTTATTTCATTATTTATTATACTAAGTTGGTTAAAACTTTGACTTCTATACTCCATGAAATTAGTGGAATATCCTTGATATTTGCGCTTCATCCAGTATCTTTTTATGAAAATATTCTTCTGAGCATTCTTGAATTTTACTCTATAAAGCAGTATTATTTTGACAATTTGGACGTTATCAGTTCCTAAATAAATTAATTCTTGAACTTGTTTTATTGAATGTTTATATCATTGTCATCATCCTCATGTTTATATTTTGTTGAAAGTCATCTATGGCCTGTAGTGCATAGATGGACTTGGTATGATTATGACCAGGGATTATTCGGTGTAATCATGACCGTAATGTTACAAATGATGTGGGAAAAAAAAGTCATCATTGGTCCGTAGTGCATTGATGGACTGTTTTTGGTATGATTATGGCTATGGATTCTGTTTGGTCGTAGTGTAAAGATTAATTATTTTATGGCATGATCAGGACCGTTGATGAAAATATGATTATCTTTAGTTGTAGTGCATAGATAATTCGTGGTCGTGATACTAAAGAATATCCTTGGCCGTAGTGCAGGGGTGATTCGATGATGTGGATTATTTATTAAGCTGAGTCCCAGCGATAAAAGTGATGAAAAATCTTTTAAATCATAGAAGATAGTAGATTGTATTCCCTATTTGACTCTTCTAATGGATTGCTTGTTTCGCTGCAGTTAAACTTGATAGTTATTATATTTTATCAGTTTAACACTGTTGAAGACTAATAATAATTTATTCTGCATTATCTTAGTTATAATATTTCTTACTGGGCTAGTTGAGCTCACCCTTTTTCTTTCATTGTTCTCTTCAGAAAATGAGAACGTAGCGGGGACTAGTCGGGAAACGGAGTGACGGTTCAGATGATAGCATTAGTAGTCCTCACTATTCTGTTAAATAGTGTGACAATAAATGTAATGAGGACTTATTTTGAGAGTGGATATTGTCTAACAGACAGTATTTGTATTAAAACTCACAGCTCTCTTGTTGTATATTAAAGATTGTATTTGTATTCTGTACCATGTATTTGGCGACTCAGAATAGGTGATGTATATCTATTTTGGGGGCGTCACGCAGTGGGCTGCAAAAGAAGACTTCTATATCTTTAAAGTAGATAAACACCGACTTTTGTAGGTAAAAAAATAGCTATATGTGGCAGGTGTTTAAAATGGGAAAGCATTCAGTATATTGCAAGTACGGAGCAAATTGGATAGAGCTTCCTCGTTCTCTCTCCTTTTAAAATGGCCACCCCAAGCCCTCTATTTTTAGAGGGTGGAGCCACCGGTGTACCTGTGGCTAGGCCGCAGGTGTACCAGAGGATGCCTGGGGTGCCTCGGGCTTTGCGGGTCGCGACGTCTCGTAGTACGTGCACGCGGGCAACGTGATGTCCACTCAAACTTTTAGAATTGCAATTCGGGCATCCGACTGAGGTATATAGGACCTATTTTGGACCGCCGTTGTCGAGAGTTACGCAATGACATGGGATTAGAGGTTGTACGAAGTCATGAAGATGGGACAATGCCCTCCGATCTTCAGCTTCAAATTCTATCCGTTATCCTGCGCAATAGTCACTCGGGATTGGTTCTTCAGAGCTTTTGTGGGACATTGCTGTGTAGAAATATATGCCTGAAATGTTAAGACGACATGATGTGGCGTCATGGTGGCGAGATGACCACTTTGCCCCTCACCAGGGTTATCTCCGGTTTGGGCTGATAAAGCAGACGTTGCTCAGGGTTATCGATGAGATTGGACTGCTGCAATGGTTGAAGGTCCTCAGTGTCATCTCTGAGGTGTGCCTGTCCTCCCGGTGTTATATCTGGGTTGGTACTAAGTATCTCGTTGTGAGCGTCGAGATTGAAGCATCTTGCATTTAAAACAAGCATTTCCAGGGTTATCGCCGGAACTGCATTCCTTGGGGTTATTGCCAAGGTTGGTAGCTATTCCCACGGTTGGGACTGAGACTCGATACCTCGGGGTTATCTCCGAGATTAATCGGTCTTCTCTGGTGTGTGTTCCGGTACTGGATATGCATGCCTCGGGGTTATCTCCGATGTTGGATTTGTTACTCCCGGTGTGTACTACGGGGTTGATGCGGAACTTTCGGTAGTATCCGGACTGGGTATGAATTGTCTTCTATGGTTCCCTCTTAAAAGACGAATATGTCATCCTACAATGTTAGTGACATGTGTACAGAAAATTTCGAGTGTCTACACCCATATCATATAATCCATGTACATTGGGTTCACATAATTTAATATTTGATGCAGATGAAATAAGACAATTAGGTATTATTAACCGGGTGTTCTCCATAAATATTATTAGTACTCACACATCAATACTATAACAATATTCAATGTTAAATGTCTATTTTTTTCTAATATTCAATTCCTTTCTGAATTTTAGAGATACTCAATTAATTAATTATTTCTGTATTAAAATGTCACACATGATTTTGTTATGCTACTTGGTACCTCATACCATTAAATGTACTCTTATCATATGATTTTAATAATGTCACACATTACTGTAATGTCCCATTTAATAACCACTGTAATAACTAACTTCTCTCAGTCTGGCCACTGACGCAGCTGCGCCAGTTTGTACTGCATGAAGGGCGCAGCTGCGCTTGTTCCTGGCAGTGCCAAACTGGGTTTGCTTCATGCCAGTTCCGACCTCTATCATCATACTAGTTTCACATAACATGGATTAAATCCCAAATTGATAATACTACTAGTTAAAGATCCCATTCATTTCATGCATGGAGTTATACAATTACATATATTTAATTTTTCTCTTATTAAATTGTTCCGCTCTTAATTCACTTAGTACATTTCTTAGTCCCCCATTATGCCACACTAGGCAATTCTAATAAGCTTTACGTTAAGATTTTCACCAGTCTCAGCACAATGTCATACTGTCATATAGATCTTAATACTTCACTTAATTGATTCGAATTTCTATAACTCAGGCTACAACAATATTTACTTATATTTAAATAAATATTCGACTTTCATTAATTTATTCATTAATAAAATTCAAAAATTCTTGAGTATTACAATTCCCTTCGCGTTTAGTTTATCAGAGGCTGACCTATCTTAGGCTACTCTCGCGGCTTTTCGGCATGAAGGTCCCCAGATCATCGTAATTTACTCGATGGGAAGTTAATCTGATCTTTCAATTGGAGCGAATCTGGGTGGTACCTTTCCTGAGCCTCGTAGGATTAGTCTCCCTTGAGTCCAATAATCAAACACCGACGGGTTTGCCTCTTAGTGGAGGAATCACAGAACATACATTCACATACATCGCATCTCACCGTATAGAAATGATGACATGTGCGAAATACTAATATCACATGCAGATATGGTGTGAAGCACTAAAGTGCAGTAAATAAAGTATTAGTACACATACATTTAATGTTAATGCATCATTCACACAAGCAAATAAAAAAGTTTTTGAAAAGGTTGAACAGCGTCTTAAGCTCTCTACTGGAATCCCTAGCAAAGTCGCCACATGTCGACGTCGGGAAAATTATGTCCCTTTATGTGCTTGCCCTTTTGTGTTCTCAATTGGTTGAGTTTTGTCTGAAAAGGCGAGCTTGAAAAGGTCCGACATGTGAATGTCAACGATTTGAAATTTAGAGTCGCAAATTGGTAGATTTAAAAAGGTTGTACCAACTCAACCGATTTTGAAAAGGTTTACACAAAGACCCAATGGTTGGACACGGTTACCGTAACTTTTTAATTACCCTATTTATCTGCATGTGTATGTGTGTGTTTATTAGGCCTATGTACAATTATCTGGAAGTAGTGATATACCTCGTTTGCACCTATATACAAAGGGTTTGACTTGTATATAAAAGTTCAATTTTAACAAGATATAGTAGCGAAGTTTTGGGAAATAACTTTTCAAACCCTTATGCTCAATAGTAATTGAACCCTTTGATACTTCCATTTTATTTTATATTCGGCTTGATTGATTTTATTTTCGATATGCGAAGCATCTTCGAGAAAATAAAATGCATAGCAGTGCCGAACATCTTATGGGCATGATAGCCATCCAAGGATATTCATACACCGTAGATAAATTACAAGATGTCTGCAGTTGAGAAATATCCATTGTGGGAAATGAATCTAGATTCACAGGCTGAATCTTCGATCTCATGGCTCCTAAGCACACATTATAGATAAATATGTACAAAAGCTAAAAAAAGAACTAGATTTAAATAAATATAAGTCATTCTAGTTTCAACGGCTCCAGTTTAGTCACTTTTGAACCGGCTAAAGTTAGAGATAGCTAGATTTAGACAAATCTAATAAACAGACTGTAAGATTAAATATCTACATTGTGAAAGCAGTTAAAAAAAATATATATAAAAGCTATATATATATATATATATATATATATATATATATATATTATATATATATATATATATATATATATATATATATTCAAAAGCAGAATGCTTAAACAACATAAGTTCCTTAAAAGAGCATAACTATTTAAACCTTCCCTGTTTTTTTTTAAAACCCAAAACCTTTCGTGTTTTTTTTTCTCTTCTCTCCATAACATCTCTATTCTATCCAAATCGAAATCGCGTCTACACTGAGAAGGAAAAAGCAGAGCCATCTTGTTCAAATCGGAACCGTGCCCTAGCTGCTCTGTTCTCTTCAAATCGAAACCGCTTCTCTCTAAATCCTTACTAGGTAAACCCAAATCTCGCTGTGGATGTGTTCATGTATCATGTGTATGTAATAGATTCTTTTAATTTTTTCCTTCTAATTTTTCTGTGATGCCCTATTGAGTATATGTTTGGAAGATATCCAAAAAGAGATCCGCCCGCCATTGTTGTCCTTCACCCCTCTCGCTCTCTTCTTTCTGTATTTTATGAAAAAAATATTACTCATGTATTTTTCTGTTAATTGGAAAATTGATGTATTTTATGACAAAAAATTACTCATGGACTCATTAATAGATTATTCATATATGTGTATTTTTTCATATTTAAATTATAAACATGTAAAATTAGTTCCTTAAAAGAGCATAACTATTTAAACCTTCCCTGTTTTTTTTTAAAACCCAAAACCTTTCGTGTTTTTTTTTCTCTTCTCTCCATAACATCTCTATTCTCTCCAAATCGAAATCGCGTCTACACTGAGAAGGAAAAAGCAGAGCCATCTTGTTCAAATCGGAACCGTGCCCTAGCTGCTCTGTTCTCTTCAAATCGAAACCGCTTCTCTCTAAATCCTTACTAGGTAAACCCAAATCTCGCTGTGGATGTGTTCATGTATCATGTGTATGTAATAGATTCTTTTAATTTTTTCCTTCTAATTTTTCTGTGATGCCCTATTGAGTATATGTTTGGAAGATATCCAAAAAGAGATCCGCCCGCCATTGTTGTCCTTCACCCCTCTCGCTCTCTTCTTTCTGTATTTTATGAAAAAAATATTACTCATGTATTTTTCTGTTAATTGGAAAATTGATGTATTTTATGACAAAAAATTACTCATGGACTCATTAATAGATTATTCATATATGTGTATTTTTTCATATTTAAATTATAAACATGTAAAATTAGTTCCTTAAAAGAGCATAACTATTTAAACCTTCCCTGTTTTTTTTTAAAACCCAAAACCTTTCGTGTTTTTTTTTACCTTCTCTCCATAACATCTCTATTCTCTCCAAATCGAAATCGCGTCTACACTGAGAAGGAAAAAGCAGAGCCATCTTGTTCAAATCGGAACCGTGCCCTAGCTGCTCTGTTCTCTTCAAATCGAAACCGCTTCTCTCTAAATCCTTACTAGGTAAACCCAAATCTCGCTGTGGATGTGTTCATGTATCATGTGTATGTAATAGATTCTTTTAATTTTTTCCTTCTAATTTTTCTGTGATGCCCTATTGAGTATATGTTTGGAAGATATCCAAAAAGAGATCCGCCCGCCATTGTTGTCCTTCACCCCTCTCGCTCTCTTCTTTCTGTATTTTATGAAAAAAATATTACTCATGTATTTTTCTGTTAATTGGAAAATTGATGTATTTTATGACAAAAAATTACTCATGGACTCATTAATAGATTATTCATATATGTGTATTTTTTCATATTTAAATTATAAACATGTAAAATTAGTTTATCATATAAATAATAATTAATATAATATGTTACTATAATTTAAAATTTTTGAATTTACTTACTATTAGATAGATAATGTAAGATACTAGTTATACATATCATTATATGTGGATGTGTTCATGTATGTGTATGTAATAGATTTTTTTTCTTTTTCTTTCTAATTTTTCTGTGATGCTCTGTTGAGTATATGTTTGGAAGATTAGAAAACTTGAATAGTCTCTGGGCTCTTCCTGAATAGTCCAAAAGTTTTAGTTTCCATCTTTGATTTAGTTTTGAATTACATTATGATTTATTTGAACATTGAATGTATGTGGAATATTGGACCAGTACTACTAAAATGAGAAATGTCAGTGGAGTTATGAAGAAAATTTTCTTAAAGGGACCATGGTTATGGTAGTGAGTTTTGTACCTGCATCTATATATTTGCACCAAGTGATTATCATGATGATGGAGGTAGTATTAGTGTTTTTTCTTTGTACTTTGTTTGGTTCAGATTTATGAGAAAGTGGCAAGGAGCACTATATATATATATATATATATATATATATATATATATATATATATATATATATATATATATATATATCATTATATTTGTGACAATATATATCATATCATATATCCCCTGTATACCAGGAAACAAATTGTCTGAAGGATAAAGATTTCCATTATTTATATTCATGAATCATGAAGAGGAATCCACAAATAGAATTGTGAACAGTGCACATGGGAGTATTTATTGAAAGAATAGTCATACATCCAATGAGGCATCAGTAGGTAGGAAACTGGAACTCTAAACTAAACTTGTTCAATCTCAGCAGATAATTTAGGTAGCTAGGAAAATGGAGTTCTTCACATTTACCAAGGTAATCTTTTGACATTTCATATTTTTGGTGGCAATTTGTTTTGGTATGCTGCTGTTTTTGGAACCATAACAGCTATTAGTCGGGCTGCAGTAACGGATGACCATCTAGTCCTTGACCCACAAGGGGTGATGTCTCTAGTTGTTCAACATACACACTATATGCCAGGTAATTCTGCTGCAGTGGTGTTTCGTTCTATAAGCAAAATTGGCTTAATTTATTGAAGTAAATGTCTTGAATTAAAACTTTGGAGGTTGATTTTCATCCTATTTCATTTGTTTACATATTAGATACCATTGAAAAAGTTTTCAGTATAACTTCCTACAAGCCATTAGTAGCCTATAGATGGAATCAGTTTACAGTACAACAATTAGAAAAAGTTTTAATTATAACTTGAACTCTGAGGTTAGTTTTCATTAGTTTGTGTACATTGATTATTATTTTTTAATCATTGGCCATTGAACTGTTTTTTTTTTTGCAGGGGTAGTAGATTGATAGAACTGCATCTGTGGATGATGATTTTGAAATTTGGAGGTGAAGCTTTTGAAAATTGACAATGCTATCGTAGATGTCAAAGATTAATGGAGGCATTTTTGTTCAAGAACTCCAAAAGAATGTAATAGTTTCGTCAGATGTTTTGGGACATGAAAGTTCATGCAATTTTATGTTTGTGCACTCATACTCTGTTGTTACTTTAGCTAGATTTAATCAGTCACATTACTTTAGGACTGATATCCATTGAATCAGCACATGTCTAATGATCTCCAATGTATTTTACCTGACTTGTTATTTCTCACGCCATTTGAAAGCACAGAACCATCTCTTAAATAATGACGTTTCATAAACAGATTCAACATAAAACAAAGAACACAAAAACGCAATAATATACTACACAATTCCACGTCAGCCAATCACAAATGTCAAACAACAGTAATTGTGACCTGTGAAGCACACTAGAATGGGACCAATTGTTCAATTGCAAAAAAAATTTAAGATGTCAATTAACATTACCCATATGAGAAAGAATTATACTATAATATCACATCACCATCATATAATCCCAGTATACATTGTCAAAATGTTCAATGTAAAGGTACTGCTCGCTTTACAACATTGTATAAAGCACAGTCATTGTGCCTTCTTATATGAACAAGTTTTTATATTCCCCATTCGCGAGTTTGCAAAGCTGGTTATAGTTCCGCATATTTGCCAATTGTAAAAAGGAAGAAAAAACAGAAGCACTTCAGATTAAAAGTCATGCACTATCAAATAACTAATCCAATGTAAGTTACATTCGACAACAACTTTCATTACAATAGTTTCATTACAAAGCAACTACAACATGTAACTTCATTACATTAAATAATTTCATTACAACACAACTACAACTACATTACAAACAACAAAAACCACAACATTAAAAAAAATCGATTACACCACTTTTGTCTTACTCTTTCATTCTTCAATTTCATCATTCTTCACTTTTTACTTTATGGTGTACAAAACATAGTGTTACATCCTCTATATACTGCAAGAATAGATATCAAAATATATAAATCAAATAAGTTTTAATATGACTAAAACCATAACTATCAAATCAAATCAATTTCAATAACCCAAGGATTTAACATAAGATACATAATTTATGTCTGTGGAGCCATAAAAAGCTGAAATGTGCAATTTGATGGCTCTATTACCATTACACCAGAGTTAAAAAGTGTGCCATTGTTTCCTGTTGCTGAAATCTCTAGCATTCCAAATAAGAAATCAATGTTTCTTAATATAAGCAAATCAGCATCAATGAAAATGATCTTGTCATAGTCTGTTAGTTGCCAAAGTCTAAACTTGCTATAATTCCATTCATTATATGCATCTTTTTCAGCTTTTGGATTTCTAATTCTCTGTATTGTCCGAACTTTCCAACCTGCCAATTCCAGTCCACTTCTGTGATATTCACTGATTGTTTCGTCCACTAGTATCACAAGGTCTCGACTGGACCCTGCCATGCGAATGCTCTGAGCTGCAGCTATGGCTCCACAGACATAACATGAGCAGAATGCAGGATTGTTGCATATGCCTACATTTCTTACAAGTTAGAAACACAAACTGGAACAAATAATTTTTACTAAGCATGTCTCCACAAAAAGGAAACTAAAGGGAATCACAAAATATGTTCAAATCCCATTGTCAGAATTCAAGAACAAAGTTGTGTAGCTTAATTAATATTTTCATTTACTCATATTTTTCAATTACTCATATTTTACAATTACTAAAATCCCATTGTCAGAATTCAAGAACAAAGTTTTTCAGTAACTCATATTTTCGTTTCTTTGAACATTGGTAAGCATACATTCAATGAAAAAGCTACTGCTACTAGTCCCATAGCTGTTATTAGCTCAGTGAGAGAAAGAAAACCCAATAAATCTCTCTATTTCTACATACCCATTTTCTCAATTTACACAAAAATTTCATATTACATTAGTAAGTGTTGGGCCATAATACTTTTCATAGTGGGCCAGGCCGAATGGGCTTGTCCTTTGGTCTATGTCACTTTGGTCATGTTGGGTCAAATGAATTGGGCCCCGCTACTTGACTACACTATTGGGCTTAGTCATTGGGTCAGCCCATTTCATAAGGTGTTACTTATCCTATCTTTGACCGGTAATCATCACAAAAGGCAGCAGTTGACTGTTATGTCTGCCACCTTTCTGCATGGCATTAATGAGGATGGGACTCCGATTGTCGGCGGGAGGTAACAGTGGTAGCAGGTAGGAAAATAAGCTGTATACTTTCGGCTGAAATGACCGGGGTAGGGAGGAGGTGTCAGGAGATAGTGGGTGGCACAGTAAACCGGGTCTGGGGAACGTATGGGGCAAGGGATCACAAAAGGAAAAAGAGGTAACAAAACACACAACATTATCATTTTCACATACACTCAGACACTAGTCAATATTTTCCTCCATTGTTAACCTTGTGATCGCCTGTACTGACTCTCACGCCGGAGCTATCCCCCGACGGTCAGGCCGTCAAGCTTTTGGTGTTGACTTGTTGAACTGTGCAGGATCAGGGCGTCTTACGTGATTGGGACGAGGGAGAAGATCTTGGCGTTAACATTGGCGCTAGAAGGAGGGCTGAGTTCTAGTGTCCTGAATATTTTTCAATCACAAACCTTGCTCGTTTTACGTCGGTGTTCATGGGAAAGAGTAGGACACCTACACCTGAGGGGCAGCCGATGGCTGCCAGTGAATCAGTACCGCGAGTATCTGTAAAGGACCGCTTGGGACCTGCACTAAGTGTTCATGCCAGCACGGCGTCCAAACGATCGCATGGAGATTCTCGTCCGAGAGCTGTGAGCAAAGCCAAGCGACAGCTAATTTTTACAGCGGAGAAAGGGTCCGGTCATGGCCGGAAACGAGTAGAAAGCAACTCGCCTAGAACTCGATACCGGGACGACCAAGACGAAAAGGCTGCCCGCTTGGCTAAGATGGCAGATGAAGCTGATAGTGCCATGGAGGCGCTTGTGAAACAACGACGGGATATAGCTGAGCAGATGTCTCGAATGGCCGAGTTGAGGGACGAAGCTTCCAGCTATGTCCAATCTGAAGGACGGGGGCATCGGAGCGGGAAAGAGCCTTCTCATTCCGAGCGTGAATATCAGGATCGACCTCGGGAAAGAAGAAGGTCCAGAAGCCCTACTCCTCAAAGATCGGAGAGGGCACATCACCTTGTCGGTTATAAGGAGCTGGGTCGAAGCGAACGAAGAGGTTGATCCAGAGAACGTACTCCAGAGAATACTAAGGGGGCGCTCGTTGTTGCGCATTCCGACCACGGCAGCCGGGTACTGAGACGAAGCAGATCTAGAGGCCGTACACCCGAAAGTCCACCGAAGGCACTCCGCTCTGTGGACCATCATCATCAGAAAAGCTCCTCGAAAGTTGAGGGTTCTATTGTAAGGAACCGGTCCACTCATAAGAGGGAGGGGTCACCGGAAAAAGAAGCATCGTCCCAACCCGAGGGCGTGGAGTATCTAGTAAAAGAGGTGAAGGAGCTTCGGAGGCAGCTCGCCGAGGTACAGAAAGTGAAAGATACTTCGGGAAAGAAGGCATCCCCTTTTTTCGCGGAGATTCTGAGAGAGAAAGCTGACCCCACCAAAAGGTTGCCTCACATTGAAAGTTATGACGGATCGGGAGATCCCTATGACCATAGTCAGGCGTTCGACCGACTGATGGATTATTATGACTTTAGCGATGCTGCTAAGTGTCATACTTTTGTCGCGACACTCCGAAAGGATGCCAGGCAATGGATGGGGACTTTGCCCTCGGATTCGATTTCATCTTGGGCGGATATGTGCAGTAAGTTCCACGCCCGCTTCAGGAGCAACAAAAGAAGAGGAAAACCAACTGGCTCACTGGCTCAGGTTCGGCAGTTCTCGAATGAGTCTTTGGGCCAATATGTGAAGCGATTCTGTGAAGCAGTCGGCCAAGTGACAGATCTGAATGATCTACAAGCCGTGGGACTGTTTCAGAATGGTTTGGATCTGGACAAATCGGAAAAGTTGGTGAAGAAGTTGATGTTTCACCACCCGAAGAGTCTCGCGGAAGCCTTCGACAAAGCAGAAGGCTATATTGTGGTAGAAGAGGCCATGAGTAGCCTCAAGTGTCCCTCTTCGGAGCGGCTTAAGGAGACAGATCGGGACAGAACAGAGGGGGACCAGAGTAAGAATGAAGGAGATAGAGGCCGTCGTGACGGCAAATCAAAGAAATACAACAATAATAATTGGAGGCAGGGTGGAGAACGCTCGTCCGCTCCCGCTCAGAGGGTAAACAGGACATATACTACACTCAACGCCGACAGGGCTGTTATCTTGGAGCAGATCAAGAATCAACCTATTTTCGAGCCACCTCGAGATAACTTTAAGCCCGGGAAAGGGAATTCTCGTAAGTATTGTGACTATCATCAAGCCTCGGGTCACGATACGAACGACTGTGCCAGTCTGAAAGATTTTATCTAGAGGAAGGTGCAGGACGGGGCGTTAGTTCATTATGTGGCCGCCCGAACGAACCAGCAGCAGAATAGAGGACTTGTTCAGGCAGCCCAACCAGTTCAGCAAGTGTTCCCCGCTCCCGAACCACCCGCAAGGCAAGTAATAGATGTCATCACTGGGGGCACTTCGGGTAAGCTTGTTGGGAGGAAGCGCCGAAGCTATCTGGATTTGGTCATGTCAGTGGCGGGTACCCTCCCGAAGACCGACAGACCCTTCCCGGGTACTGTAATTTCCTTTACCGATGAGGATTACCCTTCAGAAACCATCGAACCACATGAGGGATCATTGGTCGTGACAGCACAAGTGGGTTCGGTGGACATGAAGCGCATGATGATCGACAACGGGTCTTCTGTGGATATCTTATATGCTCATGCTTATCAGAGGATGCACCTTGATGGGCAGAAGATGGAGATCGGGCTGGAGGCCCCTCTATATGGTTTCAGCAACGATCCGGTCAAAGTGGCTGGAACCATTGAACTGCCGGTTATCTTCGGAACGGCCCCCCAGCAGGTAGAAGTTATTTGCAAATTTTACGTTATTAATGTAGATTCTGCTTATAATGCTATTTTGGGGAGACCCACTTTAATTGCTTTGCAAGCTGTAACCTCTATCCCTCATTTCAAAATCAAATTTCCTACGGCTCATGGGGTTGGGGAGGTAAAAGGATCTGGATCTGGCCAGAAGATGTTATAGGAATGCCGTGATCACTTCGGGAGTAGGGGTGTCGAAGCAAAAACAGACCATGGCAATAGAGATCGAACCCTTCACGGAAAGCAGCTCAGAACCGTTGGTCATGCCAGCCGAAGAGACAGAAGAGATAGAGCTCATCCCGGACAAGGCTAACAAGACGGTGAAAATAGGTTCGGGTCTACCAGAACCTCTCAGAAAGAACCTCATTGAACTCCTGCAGTGCTATGTTGACATCTTCGCCTGGGAGCCTCAGGACATGCCGGGAGTGAGTAGGAATATCGCTGAGCATCGGCTAGAAGTGGACCCGTCGAAGAAGTCAGTTCGGCAAAAGAGGAGGATCTTCGCGCTCGAGTGCCAGAGAATCATCGATGAAGAGATTGCGAAGCTGCTAGCTGCTGACTTCATCTTCGAGATCAACTATCCGCAATGGATGGCAAACGTGGTACTGGTCCAGAAGCAGAACGGGAAATGGCGGGTCTGCATCGACTATACAGACCTTAATAAAGCTTGTCTGAAGGATTTCTATCCATTATCCCACATTGACTAGCTCATCGATGCAACTTCGGGGTACGCCTTGTTAAGCTTCATGGATGCATTCTCTGGCTATCATCAAATCTCCATGTGCAAAGAGGATATACAGAAGACGGCGTTCATTATGCATCGTTCGGTATATGCCTACAAGAAAATGACCTTCGGCCTCATCAACGCTGGGGCCACTTACCAGAGGATGATGAACCATGTCTTCAGGCGTCAGTTGGGCAAAAATATGGAAGTATATGTGGATGACATGATTGTTAAGAGCATGCTGGTGCACAAACATTTGGATGACCTGGAGGAATGCTTTCAAACAGTCTGTCACCACAAATTGAGACTGAATCCTGCCAAGTGCACCTTCGGATTAGGGGCTGGCAAGTTTCTGGGTTATCTGGTCAGCCAGAGGGGCATTGAAGCCAATCCAGAGAAAATTCAAGCGATCCTGGATATGAAGACTCCTCAGTCGTTTAAAGACGTTCAACGTCTGACTGGAAGGATTGCAGCTTTGAGGAGGTTTATGTCTAAATCGGCAGAAAGGTGTTTGCCGTTTTTTGACACGTTAAAAGGGCCGAAGAATGCCAAGACGTTCCAATGGACTTCGGAATGCGAAGACGCCTTCCAGAGCATCAAGTCCTACTTATCTTCGACGCCTTTGTTGGTGAATCCCGCTCCTGCTGAGCCTTTATATTTGTACTTAGCAGCTAGTTCTTTGGCAGTAGGAGCAGTTTTGGTGCGAGAAGTTGGGGGTAAGCAGCACCCGGTTTATTATGTAAGCCATGTCCTTCGGGATGCCGAAACAAGGTACCCAAATATTAAAAAGTTTGCTTTTGCTTTAATAACTGCTAGTAGAAAGCTTAGGCAGTACTTCCAGGGTAGGTTGGTAATAGTATACACAGATCAGCCTTTGAAGAAAATTATGGGTAAACCTGAGGTATCGGGAAGATTAGCTGCATGGACGATGGAGCTGTCTCAGTTCTTCGTTGAATATCATCCCCGAACTGCCATCAAGGGGCAGGCCCTGGCTGATTTTGAGGTCGAATGTTCGTTTTTCGAAGCTGATGAAGCTGTAGCAGAAGCGGGAGGATCTGACAGCCTAGTTGCGGTTCTTCAGCAGAAGCAGAGTTCGTGGACGCTGTATGCAGATGGGTCTTCTACCGCAGACGTCAGCGGAGCAGGGATTATTCTGACTAGTCCGGAGGGATTCAAGGTGCAACAGGCCATCAGATTTCAGTTTAAAGCGACGAATAATGAGGCAGAGTACGAGGCAGTGTTGGCGGGTTTGCGACTAGCTAAGAGTCTCGAAGTGCAATGAATAGTTATCTTCAGCGACTCTCAGTTAGTCGTTAAACAAGTCTCCGGGGAATACGAAGCCCGAGGTCATCGAATGATCAAGTATTTGGCGGAATTGAAAGAACGGCTTCAGTATTTCCAGTTCTACGAATTTTAGGGGGTCGAACGTGATGGCAATTCCATTGCCGATGCACTCTCCAAATTAGCCACTACGGATGTTAACGTTTTTGATGGATCAGTTTACTTGGAAATTCTGCAACATCCTAGTGTTCATCATGAATCGGTAATGTGCATTGATCGAACCAACTGCTGGTTGACCCCATACCTGGAGTACCTGGCAGATGGCGTTCTACCTTCGGATCAGATGCTGGCCAAGAAAATCAAGTACAAGAGTGCTAATTTCGTTCTAATAGATGGGGATCTATTCCGAAGGGCCTTCTCGTCTCCACTGCTAAAGTGTTTGACTCCGTCCGAAGCTGATTATGTTCTTCGGGAAGTTCACGAGGGCATCGGCGGCGACCATATGGCTGCTAAGTCATTAGCCTACAAAGTACTTTGTCAGGGATACTACTGGCCTACCATCTTCAAAGAAGCGACTGAATACGTCAAGAAGTGCAAGAAGTGTCAGCTCAACAGTTCGATCCCACATCAGCCACCAGAAGAGTTATACTCGATCTTATCTCCCATACCCTTCGCTGTCTGGGGGGTTGATATACTAGGTCCACTACTGAAAGCAAAAGGTCAGGTCAGCTTTGTTGTAGTTGCCATCGACTACATGACCAAATGGGTAGAAGCGAAAACCACTTAGGTTAATAACAGAACAGGAATGCTTAAAGTTCATCAAGGAGTCCGTAGTATTTCGGTTCGGAATTCCTAAGGTGGTGATTTCGGACAATGGGCGTCAATTTGTGGGATCGAAATTCGAAGCATTTTTGAAAGAACTGGGGGTCCAGCACAGAAAGACTTCGGTAGCTCATCCTCAGTCTAATGGACAAGTCGAAGTGACCAACAGAACGCTGCTGAACGGAATCAAGCGTAGATTGGACGAAGCTAAAGGAAGATGGCCAGAAGAGCTGCTCAGTGTGTTATGGGCTTATCGGACTACTCCGAGGACTACAACGGGAGATTCACCTTTCAGACTGGCCTACGGTACTGATGCCTTAGTCCCAGTTGAAATTGGATCTCCAAGTCTTCGAGTTAGTCAGTTCAGAGAAATATACAACGATGAAGGGCTGAAAGCCAACCTTGATTTACTTGAAGAAGTCAGGGAAACAGCCTTGGTCAAACTTGTAGCCTATCAGCGAAGAGTGGCTAAGCATTATAACAAAGGGGTAAAGCTTCGCAGATTTAAAGTAGGGGATTTTGTTCTCAGAGAAGCCGAAGCATCTACGCCTCAGAATGTGGGAAAGCTGATGCCGAATTGGGAAGGGCCATATGAAGTCATAGAAGTGCCGAAGCCGGGGACTTATCGGTTGAGGTCTCTGGACGGATCAGAAATCAAGAATACTTGGCATACAGGCAGGCTTCAAAAATATTTTCAGTAGGTACATTGTCAGTACACCGGAAGTTTGTAAATGGTTTCAAGTCATCATTAATAAAAATTCCTTGTAAATGGTTTCTTTTCAAGTAAATCTTGTCCTCGTTGCTGTTAATATCATCGGCGTAAGGAGGTTCGGGTGAACTCGCTGACCATTCGATGGTAGCCTCATCGGCAGGAGGTCCTTGTGAGCTTGTCAGGCCCTTCGTGGTAGGCAAGTGTCATCCTTAAGACGTTGTCAGGCCCTTCGTGGTAGGCAATTGTCGATCCTTAGACCTTGTCAGGCCCTTCGTGGTAGGCAATTGTCGATCCTTAGACCTTGTCAAGCCCTTCGTGGTAGGCAAGTGTCATCGGTGTAAGGAGGTTCGGGCGGACTCGCTGACCATTCGATGGTAGCCTCATTGGCTGGTGGTCCTTATGACTTCGTCAGGCCCTGTGTGGTAGGCGAACGTCATCGGTGTAAGGAGGTTCGGGCGGACTCGCTGACCATTCGATGGTAACCTCATTGGCAGGTGGTCCTTATGACTTCGTCAGGCCCTGCGTGGTAGGCGAACGTCATTGGAGTAAGGAGGTTCGGGCGAACTCGCTGACCATTCAATGGCAGCCTCATTGGCAGGTGGTCCTTATGACTTCGTCAGGCCCTGCGTGGTAGGCAAACGTCATTGGTGTAAGGAGGTTCGGGTGGACTCGCTGACCATTCGATGGTAGCCTCATCGGCAGGAGGTCCTTGTGAGCTTGTCAGGCCCTTCGTGGTAGGCAAGTGTCATCCTTAAGACCTTGTCAAGCCCTTCGGGGTAGGCAAGCGTCATCCTTAAGACATTGTCAGGCCCTGCGTGGTAGGCAATTGTCGATCTTTAGACCTTGTCAGGCCCTTCGTGTAGGCAAGTGTCAACATTCAGACTTCGTCACCCCTCACACAATCTACCTCAACATAAGTTATTCCATAAGTTATTCCCTAAATAATTTTTCTAAGTGTTAAGTTCGGAAGGCCACATTCTTTAACTTCATCTTATCTGTTATAAGACTTGCCTAGTTGTTAATTAAAGTTTAATTGAGTTCGTGAAGGACATTTACATATTTTAAGATTGAATGTAATGTAAGATAAACAGTAAATACACCGAAATTAAGGAATAATGCTGATATTTTATTTACGTAATGATGTTTACAAAATAGAAGCTTTACAAGAATCCTAACAGCTAAGGGAAAAGAGAATCATCTTTAGGGATCGGCTTCGTCTTCCGAAGAATCCAGGATGGTCGGGTCAACCTTGGCAGCAACAAGTCTTGCCTTGTCTTTGCTTCGGCATTCGTCGTACCCATCCGAGAACATCTGGACGATCTCCTCGTTCACTCGGCAGATTTTCGGTTATTCTTGTTGACTTCCCTCCGAAGATCTCCGGTTAGAGGAGTACCCAAATCTCTCAAAGCCCGAGTTCATCGGAGCTCCTCTTCGAGTTTTGCCCGCTCCTTCAGATGTCTCAAATCCCTGGCTTCAAGATCATGTACTTGTACCGCCAGACTCTTATTGGTCTTCACCATCGTCTCGTTCTTCCCAACAAGGACCTCGTTTCGACGAACCAGGTCTATGTTCGTAGTAACGGTCAGTTGGTGGGTGGCCTCGGCTGTCTCCAGTTTCTCTTTTAAATTATTTACATCCTTCTGGAGGCATTCATTATTAAAGAGAGTGGTATCGTGGGCCCTTCTCTCTCTCTCCAGAGCCGATGCCAGAGTAGCCTTCTCTCGCCTAGCTGCATCTTCTTCGGCTTCGAATTCTTTGTATCGGGGAAGAAGCCTCCCGAAGACAGCATTGGCCTACAGACATTCAAAGATAACAAGTGAATTAGTAGAAGAAGCAGATGATTCCTAAATATTTTAATTAAGTAAACTAACCTTAGCCTGATAGCTCATTCCTTCTTCGATCAAATCCCTAATCGAGCTGTTTCCGAACCGATGGTCATCAGTCTCCCGGACAAAGGATTCGAACAGCTGGAAAGGGAAGTTGGCATTAAACTCCGGCCATATGGTGGGAGAGGACGCGGCTTCTCGCCTGAAGGCGGAAGGTGAAGATCTTGCCGAAGAGGGCACTGATGGTTCAGGGGGCGGTGGTGGTTGATCCTCAGAAGGTTGTTTCCTTTTACGAGACAGAAGTGGAGACTCGATTGGATTTTCGAGCTCGTCTTCAGAAACGTGAAACTCCACAGGAATAATGATAGGCGGATCGACTGCAGGAGGAGGAACCCGAAGCTCATCAGCGGACAGAGGAGTCACCTTGGTCTTCCTCTTTTTAATCCGAAGAGCTTGCATTCGCTCGTTCGCCGGCATGTCAATCAAACTCACTGCAGAAGCTGATTGAGATTCTTGAGGATTTGACCGAACTTTCTGAACTGCCCTCTTCTTCTGTCGAGGTCGGCTAGGTTCCTCCGCAGGTTCTGATCCATGGAAGACTTCCGCGTCATGGGATTTCGAAGCCGGAAGTTCTTCCTGTGGGATGTCGGTGGGGGATGATGATGATTTACCCGAAAGGAATTTATCCAATTCCCTTTGGTCGATCGATGTTGGTTTTATCAAAGATAGTTTATGGTCATATAACCATGCTTATTTGCTCAAGAGCCCGAAGCTCCACTCCTTCAGGGGAATCCTCTCGAGAATGCTCGCCATTTCTTTCACGCGCTCCTCTGGAATGTCCCCGAAGTCTGCAAAAATCCGCTCGGAAGTGGTCCATTCCGGGATAGACGGGATTTCAGGCCCCTTCACGAAGAACCATTCTCTGTGCCACCCCTTGTTGCTCGAAGGAGTATCCATCAACGGTCGCTTCTCGAACTTGGCGTTGGGCTTGGGGGACTGTTTGCTCAGCACTTTGAAGCCTCGTTCCCGAGACTTCCCCGCAGAGAAGAGAGTGAAAAAAGAATCAACTGTTGGGGGTATCCCCAACTCATAACAGAATGCTATGAAAGCCAAGATGTGGATGTACGAATTCGGCACCAGTTGAGCGAATCCCACTCCGACAAATCCCAGGAAGGTAACGAGGAAGGAGTGAAGAGGGAATCTAACTCCCTTATCTAGAACAGTTACCGGTACGGCAGTCCACCCATCCGGATGTTGGTACATCCGTTCGTGCGGTTCTGGAGCCCTTACCAGATGGGTGTCCGGAATCTGATACCGACTCCTGATGGCACACAGCTCGATTTCGGTAATGGTGGAGGGGATATTGGCGTGAGGATATTGTTCTTTATTCTCAAAGAACTCGGAGCGGTTGGGTAGGGGGTTTGAAGGGTTCCCGGCAGGGTTAGCCGTGATTTGGGGGTTGGGGTTTGGAATTGACTCAGTAGGGTTGTGGATAGGAGGAGTGATGGAAATCGGAACAACATGGATAGGGGTGGAGTTGTCAGAATCTTGGGCCGCCATTGTTACTGAGATCTTGCAGGAGAGAAAGGAATCGGAGAGAAGGAGAAAATACTGTATATCAAATTCAAATTAAGCTGGTAAAGTCGTTAGAATTGGGGAAAATAGGCTTTTATAGCGGTCTTTTCAAAATTTGCACGAGAACCAAGGGCGGCGCATTAATTGGAGGTAATGATGTGGGAGAGGAAGGGGTAACGTCCGATTTTGATTTTAATGGATTATCCAAGGTGGGCCGGCGCTTGTTGGATCCCTTTTCACTATGGACTCACACTATTTACAGTCTTCCATTAAACGTCCTGTTTAATAAAAGACTGGGGGGCAATGTTGGGCCATAATACTTTTTATACTGGGCCAGGCCGAATGGGCTTGTCCTTTGGTCTATGTCACTTTGGTCATGTTGGGTCAAATGAATTGGGCCCCGCTACTTGACTACACTATTGGGCTTAGTCATTGGGTCAGCCCATTTCATAAGGTGTTACTTATCCTATCTTTGACCGGTAATCATCACAAAAGGCAGCAGTTGACTGTTATGTCTGCCACCTTTCTGTATGGCATTAATGAGGATGGGACTCCGATTGCCGGCGGGAGGTAACAGTGGTAGCAGGTAGGAAAATAAGTTGTATACTTTCGGCTGAAATGACCGGGGTAGGGAGGAGGTGTCAGGAGATAGTGGGTGGCACAGTAAACCGGGTCTGGGGAACGTATGGGGCAAGGGATCACAAAAGGAAAAAGAGGTAACAAAACACACAACATTATCATTTTCACATACACTCAGACACTAGTCAATATTTTCCTCCATTATTAACCTTGTGATCGCCTGTACTGACTCTCACGCCGGAGTTATCCCCCGACAGTCAGGCCGTCAAGCTTTTGGTGTTGACTTGTTGAACTGTGCAGGATCAGGGCGTCTTACGTGATTGGGACGAGGGAGAAGATCTTGGCGTTAACAGTAAGCATACATTCAATGTTCAAGAGAAAAAGAAAGAGCTTCGATTTGGAGAGAAGAAAGGGTTTACCTAGCTTCGATTTGGAGAGAAGCGGTTCCGATTTGGAGAGAAGAGAGAAGCTAGGGGCACAGTTCCGATTTGAACAAGATGACTCTGCTTTTTCCTTCGTGTAGGCGCGATTCTCAGTGCTCGATTTGCTGATTTAGAGAGAAGCTTGGATTAAGATTTGGAGAGAAGAAAGAGAACAGAGAAGCTAGGACTCGGTTTTGTGTTTTCTACAAAAAAACACGGAATAAGATTTTGGGTTTTTAGAAGGTTTAAATAGTTATGCTCTTTAAGAAACTTATGTTGTTTAAGCATTCTGCTTTTGAACTTTGCTATATATATATATATATATATATAATATATATATATATATATTAAACAAGTAGAAAGCTTAAAAATCTGAAAAATCTTACAGTGGGCTGACAAGAAGACTTCAGATAGCTTTTGGGGCCTGAAAACTTAGTTTCCACCTGTTAAATTTTAGTATGTTGTAGAACACGAGCTTACAAGTGTTTAGAAAGAAGAATCACGAAGTTTGGTGCACTCTAGAAGAGGTTAAGGGCTGAAATGAACAGTGTTTTCTCCTTTTTCTTCTTTTTTTTCAAATGAGTTGATGGAAGCTCATATTTATAGATAAGATGGCCGCGAGTTAACCCGTGGCAGCCCGCCTGGGTCCAGTCGTCACAAAGTAAATGCACTCAGGTTACACATTGTCCACTCAAACCTTCATATCTTTCAATCCGAGCATCTGATGGGGGCGTGCTGTACCTTTTCAAAAAGTCGTTGTCGAGAGCTACATAATGACATGGGATTAGACACTGACCGTGTAACGCCCCCATATCTATACTCCCATGGTATCCGATATGGTGCTTACTACTAGTTAATTAATATAACGTTTTCAAATCTGTACACCCATGGTATCCAATTTTATGCTTATATCTAATCGAATGACTATACAATTATTGTAAGATACAATTCCCATTGATCCAAGGTTCACAGTATCCCATAACAGATAACAATTCCCTAGAGAACTAATACTGTGTTTGGATACCCTTACTTAGATGGATAGACTGTATCTATAAATAGCATCTATCTATCTGAAATTCAGAGTACTAGTAATAACATGAACAATCCATATTACCAATACCCTCACTCAGATGTATAGTCTATATCATGCGGATTACACTATCATATCGATAGTACTTATCTTTCTAAAATTCAGAGTATTAACAACAACATGAACAGTCCATGTTGTCAATACCCTCACTCAGATAAATAGTTCCCAAGGATATCTAACTAAATTAAAAATTCTAATTACATCTATTTATGTAAAGGAAACATGGTTGCGAAAATAAAAGATGTTATATATCATATATTGAGGTTCTGTTACATGATTCTTCATAAAGAATTTACAAAAGTATTACATTCAGCTAGATAGTAATACAAACTAGTCTAAGCAGGGACGCTTCCCTTTATTTACTCTAGATGTGCCAGGGTTACCATCTAATACTGCAAAGGGAATAATTTGCAAGGGTAAGCTATGACATGCTCAGCAGGTTTTATAATTTATCACAATATAGGATTTGACGAAGTACAACAGTTTAAAACTCTACTGATTGTTGTTACCATGTTTAGAATTTTTATATTTTAACCATTTCTGAACTTTTTATTTCTCTCAGTCACAGAGACTTAGAAATCTTGTTCAGATGTGAGATAGGGGATCAGCCTATTCAACATCCTAAGAGTATGTATCTCATCCTAATCGTGCCCACTTGCACTAAGTGTCATATTCAATTGACACACATTTATCCCTCTTGGGATATACAACTCAGTATAGGATGTCTTATCAAAATAATTTGGTTTGACACAACAGTTTATGCTCAATAAATAATATCATATGAATAAGCAATTCATTTTTTAGTTATGTTGAAGCTATAGCGATAACTTTACAATAATTGGCAATTCAAGTTTAGGTTTGGTAATACATATCAAAAGCAATTCAAGACATGAATCTTGTTCAGCGAATAAGCAGAGTTTAGTAACTTGTGTAATTAATAATTTGGATTTAGTAAACTTGCGTAATAAATAATTTGGGGTTTAGTATACTTTCGTAATAAATAATTTGGGGTTTAGTATACTTGCCTGAGCGAAGATCGATCAAGCAACGCTACTCGATTTGTTTATAAACACCTAAGACGTTCATTCATATAAATTTAAGACATTAGTATTGGTAACAATACTCAAACACACAAACTATTTATTTTCGGGTTAAGTTCGATATGATTTCGGTGTCCCAAGACTATACCAGATAATTAATAAGATAATAACTCGATTAAACTTTATTTATAAGCTTTAATATATTTTTAGATAATTTATATATCTTTTATAATAATTCTTGGAAGCTTATAACAATTTTTAGATATTTATTTATCCATTAAATGATTTTTAAATCATTTATTTCTATTTCTAAATAATTAATATTTACTTAGAATATTATAAAAATCTTGTTTATTATTTTATAATCATTTAATATAATTTTTAAATCATTAATATTATTTTTAAATAATTATTTATTATTTATAAATAATTATTCTAATTACTTTTTTATTAACTTAATTATTAAAAATATCCAAATAAATAAAATATTTATTAAATTTATTTTAAAATATTAAAAGTTAATTATTATAACTTAAAAATAATTTTTAAAATAGTTTTTATAATTATTTATATTTATTTATTAATTATTTCTAATTTTTTATTAATTTATTTATTAAAAATTATTTGTTTGTCGCTAAAGCTCTATAGTGACAGAAAGTGTCGCTATAGGTGTTCTTGAGTTTTTGGGAATCAATTGGTCATGGCCTAGAAGTCACTTTAACCTTAACTTAATTTCAAACTGTTAATGATTCTGGATTTGGAAGTGTATGGGTGTTATAGTACTCATGTAATAGTATAACAACATACCAATTTCATGCTTTAACCTACATATAACAAGAAGTTATAGAGGCTCAAAGTCACTGTCAGAGCTGTTCTTTAGTTTCTCGATAACCCAGAACAGTGGTCATGGTTGGTCAACGGTTTTGTGGCTTCTAGATCTTTCAATTCGTGTGATAGATTTGTGTTTTGATTGTTGTAATATGTAGTCTATATATCAAGGTACATATATCTTACACTAGTTTGGACAGAGTATGATTCTATGGTCTAAATCTATGTTGGTCAAAGTACAGCCGAAGGCTGTTCTTCATGTTCTTCAGTTTTCTGGGTAACCTATAGAACACAGTCATGCTCGGTCAACGACTTTTGACTATTAATTATGGTAATCCTATGAATTGTTTAAACGTTTCAATGTCATAGATATGTAGTATGTATGTTAAGGTATTAATTCATTACAATTAGTCATCATAACATCAAACAGAAAGCGATTAAAAGGTTGGTCAAAGTTGTAAAACCCCACCTTTTATAAATAAAGATGAATTTTCTATAAATATCATTTTTGAATATTACGGAGTTAATTTGATATAATGTTATAGTTGTAGGTAATATTTATAAATTTTGCAAAGTACGCAAGTTGTTATATAATATTCGATTGGTCGGGGAATATTCGTTTTAACAGGGAATATTCGTACAACGGCACAATCATTGGTGGACCCCAAAACCGAATTATTGTCGGATTAAGAAAACGACAAAAATATTTTATTAAAAATAACGGCGGAAGTTTTACCATTGATACTGTTGAACTACTCGGTAGTAAAAGTACAGTAACACATGTGGTTGCATAGTAGCACACGGTATTGATTATTAATGCTTATGTGAGAAGTCACTCAGTTTGATTCAATTATTGTCAGTTAATAATATGAATTATTTAGCGATAATGAAGTTTTGTTTTATTCGTATTATTAACGTAATAAAACAGAAACATCTTTTTATATAAAACAGAATACTTTATTAAAGTTATTCTATAAATAGAATATATTATATTTTATTTAAAAAAAATTTCCTTAAATATGGACCGTAAGATTAAAGTAATCAATCTGGACCGTTCATGGATTAGTTACTATGCATTCCATTTTTCTATAAATAGTAGCTCATTCCTTCATTATTTCTTATGAATTCACTGAACTCTAGAGAGAGAAACTATAGAGAGAAACTATAGAGAGAGAGAGAAGAAAAGTATTCAGCTACTTAACTACTTCCTTATTTCAGTTCTTCTTTAAAACTGTAAGGGGTGTTATTCTTTTTTATTCATGAAGAGAACTTTTGTTATTCCATTTCTTATTATTCTGTTGGAATAACCTGTATACGCGGTCTACCCTATACTTGGTGACATTCTTCTATTATTCTGTTGGAATATCCTGTCTCTGTTTTACACCGAACCTGGTTCCGTTTTTATTATTATTCTGTTGGAACATCCTATCTGTGTGTTTTACACCGGACCTAGTTCTGTCTTGTTATTATTCTGTTGGAACATCCTATCTGTGTGTTTTACACCGGACCTGGTTTCATTATTTATTATTCTGTCGGAATATCCTGTCTGTGCGTTTACGCAGGACCTGGTTCCATTATTTATTATTCTGTCGGAATATCCTGTCTATGCGTTTACGCCGGACCTGGTTCCATTATTTATTATTCTATTAGAATAACCTGTCTGTACGGTCTATCGCATGCCGGGTGATTTCTTTTGTTATTCCATTCTTTATTATACTCAGTTGGTTAAGTTTTAACTTCTATACTCCATGAAATTAATGGAATATCCTTGATAATTGCGTTTCATCTAGTATCTTTTTATGATAATATTATTCTAAGCATTCTTGAATTTTACTTCACAAAGCAGTATCATATCGACAATTTGGACGTTGTTAATTCTTGGATAAATTAATTCTTGAACTTGTTTTATTGAATTCTTATATCATTGTCATCATTCTCATGTTTATAAAATGTTGAAAGTTATTTGTGGCCTGTAGTGCATAGATGGACTTGGTATGATTATGACCAGGGATTATTCGGTATAATCATGACCGTAATGTTACAAATGATGTGGTAAAAGTCCTCATTGGCACGTAGTGCATTGATGGACAGTTGTTGGCATGATCATGACCATTAATGAATACACAAATATTCTTGGCCCGTAGTGGATGGATAATTGTGGTCGTGATACTAAAGAATATCCTTAGCCGTAGTGCAGGGGTGATTCGATGATGTGGATTATTTTGTTAAGCTGAGTCCCAGCGATAACAGTGTTGAAAAACCTTTTAAATCATAGAAGATAGTAAATTTTATTCTCTACTTGACTCATTTAATGGATTGCTTGTTCTGTTGCAGTTAAACTTGATGTTCGTTATATTTTATCAGTTTAACACTGTTGAAGGCTAATGATAATTTATTATGCATTATCTTAGTCATAATATTTCTTACTGGGCTAATTGAGCTCACGCTTTCTTGCACTGTTCTCTTCAGGAAATGAGAATATAGCTGGGACGAGTCGGGGAACGGAGTGATGGACCAGATGATAGTATTAGTAGTCCTCACTATTCTGGTGTGACAATAATTGTAATGAGGACTCCTTTTGAGTTTGTATAGTCTCTAGTAGACAATTATTGTATTCAAACTCACAGTTATGTTTTGTCGTATTGTACACGACAGTTGTATTAGTAAGTTATATTTGTATTCTGTACCATGTATCTGACGACCCAAGATGGGTGATGTATACCTAATTTTGGGGGCGTCACAGTTGGTATCAGAGCTTAGGGATATGATCCTTGGCTAAGATGTGAGAATAGAAATAGGAGGGGAGAGACGGGAAATTCCTTCACTAGTATGACCTACCTAAGTTTATTTGCATGGTATTTAATTGGTCGGTTAGAATATAAGGATAATATATGACATATCAATTAACTTTTGTTTTGTGGCAGTATCTGAAAATGGCATCCGAGAATGTTGAGAATAGCAATGGAGCACAGGCGACTGTTGATTTACCACATATCAATAATCGGGATAATGTGCATCAGGAAGGCGACAATCCTCATGCAAACAACAATACTGACCAAATGATGAATGATGAAATGTTCAGAAGCTTTATGCAGTTCATGCAACAGCAGGCAAGAGCGGCTCCTGTTCAAAATGTAGGTGGAAACACTGAAAACTCTCGGACGGTCACCGCTAAATAGTTCAAGGAGCTGGGACCACCGGAGTTTAAGGGAGAGCCAAAACCACTTATAGCGAAAACATGGATAAAGCAGATCACCAAGATATTTGATGTCTTGGGATGCTCTGAGGGGCAAAAGGTTCCCTTTGCCGCCTTTATGTTGCGAGGAGAGGCAGATTACTGGTGGGAATCGATTAAACGTACTCAACCTGCTGCACTGAAGATGTCTTGGGAGAAGTTCCAAGAGCTGTTCAATGATAAATACTTTCCCGAAAGTGTTCGTCACATGAAGGAGGTGGAGTTCATCAAATTAGAGCAGAATAATATGACCGTGTCGCAGTATGAGGCTAAATTTGCTGAGTTATCCCGGTTTGCATCCCACTTGGTGGATAATGAAGAGCGAATGACGCGAATGTTTTTGCGAGGTTTGAAACCTGAGATACGTCATCATCTTATTTCTCATAAACTGTGTTTGTATCCAGATGTTGTGAATAGGGCTCAGTTAGTGGAGCGCTATAATGAGTTAACGCAACCAAAAGAGAGCAATTGGCAAAATGATAATACCAGTGAGAGCAGTCATCGAAGCAGTGACAACAAGCGTGGAGGGAATCAACAGGCCAGAAATGGTAACCACTTCGGTGGTAATCAGGGCCAAAATAATAAGAATGGTCATTTCAAGAAGAGGAGATTCAACAATGATGGAAAGACGTCAGCACCAGCACCCGTTGTTAAGGAAGGAGAACGACCACCTATCATATGTTTCAAATGTGGAGGGGAGGGGCACATCAGTCCAAATTGCGTGATGCCATCTAAAGCATGTTATAATTGTGGAAGAGAAGGTGATTTAGCTCGATTTTGTCATTTACCAAAAACAAGTTCAGCCAGGATGGAGACACCAAAGGCCGTCCCAGAAAAGTCAAAACTGGTAGTGCAAGGGAGAGCATTTGTTGTGACCTCCCAGAAAGAAAGGAACCCGAATGAGGTCATCACGGGTAAGCTTATCATAAACTCTAACGAAGTCTATACTTTATTTGATATCGGTTCTATCCATTCTTTTATTTCTCCTACTTGCGCTCATCGATTAAATTTGACTCCGGAGAAATTAGACTTTGACTTATCTGTTGAAACTCCATTGGGAGAAACCATCATTACATCCACGGTTTATAAGTCTTGTTTGGTTCAAGTTGGTACCCACACATTACCTGTCGATCTTATTTCATTAAAAATACTTGTATTTGACGTGATTCTAGGGATTGATTGGTTAACTACCCATCATGCAAAAATTGATTGTTTTCGTAAGGTTGTTAGCTTTCATATTCCTAATTGACCTATTATGCGAATTCAAGCAACCAAACCATTAAAATCAATCGCTGTCATCTCAAACCATAAAGCTATTCGTTTATTGAAAAACGGATGTCAAGCTTTCTTAGCTCATGTCACGGATCTAAACAAAAATACGTCAGTTTTGAATGATATTTCTATTGTTAATAAATTTCTTGACGTATTCCCTGAAGAACTTCCTGGCCTACCCCCAGAGCGTGAAATTGAATTTTGTATCGACCTTGAACCTGGTACAAAACCCATTTCCAAATCCCCATATCGAATGGCTCCTATTGAACTTCAGGAGTTAAAGATCCAACTGCAGGAATTGTTAGACATTGGCTTTATTCGTCCTAGTACTTCTCCTTGGGGTACTCCTGTTCTATTCGTGAAGAAGAAAGATGGAAGTATGCAACTTTGTATTGATTATCGGGAGTTGAATCATGTCACCATCAAAAACAGGTACCCATTGCCATGTATTGATGCCCTGTTTGACCAATTGCAAGGAGCACAATTCTTTTCAAATATCGATCTTCATTCTGGATATCATCAGCTGAAGGTTAGAACTGAGAATATTCTAAAGACGACTTTCAGAACTCGGTACGGGCATTATGAATTCCTAGTCATGTCTTTTGGATTGACTAATGCTCCTGCTGCCTTCATGGATATGATGAACCGGGTATTCAAGGAATATTTGGATCACTTTGTGGTCGTCTTTATTGATGACATCCTTATTTATTCCAAAAGTCGTGAAGATCATGAGCAACACTTGAGGCTGGTACTCCAAAAGCTTCGTGAATACAAGCTTTATGCCAAGTTGAAGAAATGCGAGTTCTGGCTGGAGGAGGTAGCATTCCTTGGGCACATAGTATCAAGTCGTGGAATATCTGTTGACCCGACAAAGATTGAAGCTATTCAAAGCTGTGAGCAACCTAAATCAGTGACCGAAGTACGTAGCTTTCTTGGTTTAGCTGGTTATTAACGGAGATTCGTGGAAGGATTTTCTCAAATCACTACTCCATTAACTCAGCTGACTCGGAAAGATACAAAGTTCGGTTGGAGCGAAAAATGTGAGAAGAGTTTTCAAGAACTCAAGAGGAGACTCATTTCAGCACCTGTTCTAACAATACCATCTGGCTCAGAGGGATTTATCATCTACACTGATGCTTCGAGTAAAGGGTTGGGATGCGTTCTCATGCAACATAGAAAAGTCATAGCCTATGCATCAAGACAACTCAAGGAATATGAGAGGAATTATCCTACTCATGATCTAAAGTTGGCAGCTATTGTCTTTGCACTTAAAATTTGGAGGCATTACTTGTATGGGGAGAAGGTGGAGATCTTTACGGATCATAAAAGCCTCAAATATTTCTTCACTCAAAAGGAACTCAACATGCGACAACGACGTTGGCTTGAACTGTTGAAAGATTATGATCATACCATTCAATACCATCTTGGAAAAGCGAACGTGATAGCTGACGCATTGAGTAGAAGATCATACGCAAGTACGAGTGCGATATTGTCAACACAAAGGCCCATTTTATGTGACTTGCAAAGGATGGAGATAAAGTTAAAGACTCCAGGGACCCATGTGATGATGGCTAATATACGAGTAGAACCAACTTTAATCGATAAAGTAAACGTTGCTCAAGCTACAGACCTGGAGCTGATACGTATGAGGAAGAAAGTGCAAGAAGGTGCTATGCCAGAAGCAAGAATCGATGAAGAAGGAATACTTCGAGTCAACTCCAGACTTTGTGTTCTTAACAACCCTGATTTAAAGTATAAAATCATGATGGAGGCGCACAACACACCGTTTGTAATCCATCCTGGGAGTACTAAAATGTATCATGATCTTCGTCATACATTTTGGTGGAGCAATATGAAGCGAGAGATAGCGTTGTTTATCTCAAGGTGTCTAACTTGTCAACGAGTTAAAGCGGAGCATCATATACCAAAAGGTCCATTGCAACCACTTAAAATTCTAGAATGGAAGTGGGAGCACATTACCATGGATTTCGTTACCGGTCTTCCTAAGGTTTCTCAAGGTATAGATGCGATTTGGGCCATTGTTGATAGATTGACCAAGTCTGCTCATTTCTTACCGATACGAGAAACTTATACACTTGAACGTCTTGCTCGTATGTACATAAACGAGATTGTAAGACTGCATGGTATGCCAGTATCCATAGTTTCTGATCGAGACCCAAGATTCACTTCACGATTTTGGGTTAGTTTACAAAAAGCTATGGGCACGGATTTACGATTTAGTTCAGCATATCATCCTCAAACGGACGGATAATCAGAGAGGACTATTCAAACTCTAGAAGATTTATTAAGACTCTGTGTCCTTGACTTCAAGGGAAGTTGGGACAAGTTCTTACCATTGGTGGAGTTTTTCTACAACAACAGTTATCAAGCAAGTATTGGCATGGCTCCATTCGAAGCATTGTATGGAAGAAAATGTCGTTCTCCAGTATGCTGGGATGAGGTGGGTGAAGCAACGTTGTTGAGACCGGAGTTGGTACGTATGACTACAGAAAAGATTCAAGCGATCCGACAACGTATAAAAACCTCACAAGATCGACAAAAGAGTTATGATGATCTTCATCGAAAGGACGTGGAATTTGATATAAGAGATCACGTGTTCTTACGTGTTGCTCCATGGAAAGGAGTTACGAGATTTGGAAATAGAGGAAAGCTCAATCCTCGATTCATCGGTTCATTTTTAATCCTCGATCGAGTAGGAACTGTGGCTTATAGACTCGCTTTACCGCCAAGTATGTCTCGTGTTCATAACGTTTTTCACATATCCATGTTACGTAAATATGTGGATGACCCGAAATATATTATTGAGTTAGAACCAGACGAAATAGCAGAGGATTTGATGTATGAAGATATTTCCTGTTCAAATCTTGGATAAGAAGGAACATATTCTACGCTCCAAGGTTATACCTCAAGTCAAAGTTTTGTGGAGAAATCACGATGTTGAGGAAATGACTTGGGAGTTAGAATCTGAAATAAAGTCAAGGTATCCTCATCTTTTCGACATACCAGGTATGTACCCTAATTTTGAGGGTGAAATTTCATAAGAAGGGGAGGTTGTAAGACCCCAACTTTTATAAATAAAGATGAATTTTCTATAAATATTATTTTTAAATATTATGGAGTTAATTTGATATAATGTTATAGTTGTGGGAAATATTTATAAATTTTGCAAAGTACGCAAGTTGTTATATAATATTCGATTGGTCGGGGAATATTCGTTTTAACAGGGAATATTCGTACAACGGCACAATCATTGGTGGACCCCAAAACCGAATTATTGTCGGATTAAGAAAATGACAAAAATATTTTATTAAAAATAACGGCGGAAGTTTTACCATTGATACTGTTGAACTACTCGGTAGTAAAAGTACAGTAACACATGTGGTTGCATAGTAGCACACGGTATTGATTATTAATGCTTATGTGAGAAGTCACTCAGTTTGATTCAATTATTGTCAGTTAATAATATGAATTATTTAGCGATAATGAAGTTTTATTTTATTCGTATTATTAACGTAATAAAACAGAAACATCTTTTTATATAAAACAAAATACTTTATTAAAGTTATTTTATAAATAGAATATATTATATTTTATTTAAAAGATTTTTCTTTAAATATGGACCGTCAGATTAAAGTAATCGATCTGGACCGTTCATGGATTAGTTATTATGCATTCCATTTTTCTATAAATAGTAGCTCATTCCTTCATTATTTCTTACGAATTCACTGAACTCTAGAGAGAGAAACTATAGAGAGAAACTATAGAGAGAGAGAAGAAAAGTATTCAGCTACTTAACTACTTCCTTATTTCAGCTCTTCTTTAAAACGGTAAGGGGTGTTATTCTTTCTTATTCATGAAGAGAACTTTTGTTATTCCATTTCTTATTATTCTGTTGGAATAACCTGTATACGCGGTCTACCCTATGCTTGGTGATATTCTTCTATTATTCTGTTGGAACATCCTGTCTGTGTTTTACACCAGACCTGGTTCCGTTTTTATTATTATTATGTTGAAACATCCTGTCTGTGAGTTTTATACCGGACCTGGTTCCGTCTTGTTATTACTCTGTTGGAACATCCTGTCTGTGTATTTTACACCGGACCTGGTTCCATTATTTATTATTCTGTCGGAATATCATGTCTGTGCGTTTACGCCGGACCTGGTTCCATTATTTATTATTCTGTCGGAATATCCTGTCTGTGCGTTTACGCCGGACCTAGTTCCATTATTTATTATTCTGTTAGAATAACCTGTCTGTGTGGTCTATCGTATGCCGGGTGATTTCTTTTGTTATTCTATTCTTTATTATACTCAGTTGGTTAAGTTTTAACTTCTATACTCCATGAAATTAATGGAATATCCTTGATAATTGCGTTTCATCCAGTATCTTTTCATGAAAATATTATTCTAAGCATTCTTGAATTTTACTCCACAAAGCAGTATCATGTTGACAATTTGGACGTTGTTAATTCTTGGATAAATTAATTCTTGAACTTGTTTTATTGAATTCTTATATCATTGTCATCATCCTCATGTTTATAAAATGTTGAAAGTCATATGTGGCCTATAGTGCATATATGGACTTGGTATGATTATGACCAGGAATTATTCGGTATAATCATGACCGTAATATTACAAATGATGTGGTAAAAGTCCTCATTGGCCCGTAGTGCATTGATGGACAATTGTTGGCATGATCATGACCATTAATGAATACACAAATATTCTTAGCCCGTAGTGCATGGATAATTGTGGTCGTGATACTAAATAATATCCTTGGCCATAGTGCAGGGGTGATTCGATGATGTGGATTATTTTGTTAAGCTGAGTCCCAGCGATAACAGTGTTGAAAAACCTTTTAAATCATAGAAGATAGTAGATTTTATTCTCTACTTGACTCTTTTAATGGATTGCTTGTTCCGCTGCAGTTAAACTTGATTTTCGTTATATTTTATCAGTTTAACACTGTTGAAGGCTAATGATAATTTATTCTGCATTATCTTAGTCATAATATTTCTTACTGGGCTAGTTGAGCTCACCCTTTCTTTCACTGTTCTCTTCAGGAAATGAGAATATAGCTGGGACGAGTCGGGGAATAGAGTGATGGACCAGATGATAGTATTAGTAGTCCTCACTATTCTGTTAAATAGTGTGACAATAATTGTAATGAGGACTCCTTTTGAGTTTGTATAGTCTCTAGTAGACAATAATTGTATTCAAACTCACAGTTATGTTTTGTCGTATTGTACACGACAGTTGTATTAGTAAGTTGTATTTATATTCTGTACCATGTATCTGACGACCCAAGATGGGTGATGTATACCTAATTTTGGGGGCGTCACAAAAGTAGCCGGTTCAACCTGTTCTTGAGTTTTCTGGGTGACCCAGAAAACAGAACTTCGTGATCGGTTAACCACTTTTTACCACATTTATCTTGCAATATATGATTCTAATAAACCTGTTTTCTTTCCCAAATTAAAGATCTCATGTAATACTACAACTAGCATACAATTAACAGACCTAACTATTAACATACACGAATCTACAGGCTCTGACATTCGACTGACAGACCTGTTTTTCCAAAATTTCCAATTTGCTTAAAACACCATTTTGATGCATCTAGATGTTATGAAAACATCTTCTATAAACTTAGCATACTTTCTAACATGTTATTACATATATCTAAACATCTAAACAACTAATTAAACATAGCATCAAAGATCTAGGTTAAAATTAGGGTTAGCACCTTTTCCTGCTTGATTTCGATTTCTGGCTACTGATTATGTTGTTGCTATCACCAAGGCTTGTTTAGGTATGTTATAAAAGTGTATAGGCTTGGAAAATTTGTGAGTTTGCACTGAACTACAGCTGCCTTTTATAGAATTTCTAAACTAGGGTTTTTGGTCATTTAATCACCTACTTGCCTCTACAAATATTTGATCTATGATGCTTGTGCTGCTTGGGAGTTTTTAAGCATGTCATGTGATGTGTTGGAACTTGTATTGGTGACTCTTAACCTACTTATGAGCTAGTTTGCACAAATTAGTAGCTTAATTATACTCTAATCATCTTTAATCTTGATTAGGATTTTGTTTTTTATGATTAGGATTGCTTAATGATTTTTATTAGAACCTAATTAAAGTTTAACAATCATGATTAGGTGTTAGGATAACCTAATTAGGGGTTTAGTCTAATCAATTAGGGTTAGGGTTTACAAAATTAAGGTTAGGGTTTGTAATTTAGGGTTAGGGTTTCCTAATTTCGATATTAGGGTTCCTAACTTAGATTTTTCACAAATCCTAACAAGCACGACAAAATAGTTTTGTCAGTGTAAGCACGACAAAGCAGCTTGTCAAAATACATATACCGAAAAGTCCGTTTTCGGAAGAAAAATTTTAAGCACGACATGTCAAGCACATCAACTTTCGGACGAAAATTTATTTGACCTAATTTGTTTAACAAAGTATATAATAGCACAAAACACTTTCAAAACGGAGTGATTTTATTAATATAACTGAATTCATAACCGAATCTTATTGAGGTTTTGGGATTTCACATTCACTTCCACTAATAAGAATTTCGTCCTCGAAATTACAATACAAGTTAAGCAACTTCACCTACCCTCCTCAAAATTTCATAAGAAACTTCACCTACCCTCCTCAAAATTTTGAAGGGTCCAATAAATCTCGGACTCAATTTTCCTTTCTTGCCAAAACGTATCTTGACCTTCCAAGGGGACACTTTCAAGAATACGTGGCTTCCTATGCTAAAGTTTCGTTGTTGACGATGTGGATTAGCGTATTTCTTATATCGATTTTGAGACGCTTGTAATCGTTCATGTATAATTCTGATGGTTTCAGTACTTTGTTGGATTATCTCAGGTCTTATCATTTGTCTTTCTCCGACCTCATCCCAACATAGAGGTGTTCTACATTTCCTTCCATATAAGGCTATATAAGGTGGCATACATATGCTAGCATGGTAACTGTTGTTGTAGGTAAATTCCACCAAAGGTAACTGATCTTCCCAACTTCCTTTGAAGTATATGATACATGTTCTTAGCATATCTGTAGGGATTTCGGCACATAAAGGCAGCGGAATATAAAATTTTCAAAGCAATTTTTGAAACCCTAAAACAGGATCTATGCGAAAACATATTAATTCAGCGGTTTAAATTTTATACCGATTATAGAAAATTCTGAATCGGCTTCGAATCTCCAACGCAATCCAACGGAACTGAGTCTCTATGGTGTCCACACAAACGTCCTGCGAATTGTCACACGATCTGCAGTAAAGAAAGCCGCGGTACTAGCCACCAAGGATCAGGATTTTCAAAACTTTTCTCTCTAGTCTCTCTCTAAGAGCTGCTAGGATTTTTTTAGGTTAATGATATGATGCCTAAAATGGCTGATATATCATATATATATAGCAGTCAAAAGGAATTAATCAAAATCTAATCCAATTAGAAAAGTAAAATTCGAATTTATATATATTATATCTTAATTAAGTCTTACTTAATTAATATATACATATATACAAATTATCCTATTAATTTAAATACTATATGTCAACGTCGGGATTTTTATTTGTCCCTTTTCTATTCTTGTCTTTTGGTGTTCTTATGTTAGGTGAAATTTGTTTAAAAAAATAAGTTGTGAAAAGGTCCGACATGTATATGTCGACGATTGGACTGTAAGAGTTGCCAGTTGGTATTTTTAAATGGTTGCACCAACTCAACCGAGAAAAGGTTTGTACATTGACCTAGTGATGTGACACTATTTAACTGGTCTATAAAATCGAGATTCGTTAGGGTCCGAGGGCTTGATTATGCGGAGAGAATGTGTTAGGCACCCCCGGGCATCCGTGTTACCACGGTGACCGCCACTTTTCAATTTAAACTGTTATATAAATGCGCATGTATGTGTGTGGGTCAATGTGAAATTATCTGGAAGTAGTGCTATTCCTCATTTGTACCTATATACAAAGGGTTTGAATTTTGTATAAAAGTTCAGTTTTAAAAAGATATAGCAATGACGTTTTAGGAAAAGAGGTTTTTCAAACCCTTATGCTCAATAGTAATTGAGGCCTTTGATACTTCGATTTTATTATGTGTTCGGCTGGATTGCTTTTATTTTTCGAGATGCGAAGCATCTTCGAGAAAATAAGATTAAAAGCAGTGCCGAAATCCTTGTAGGCATGGGAGTCATCTAAGGAAATTCAAACACCGCGAATAATTTACAAGCCATGTACAGCTGAAAATGTCCATCACGGGAACCGAATCTAGATTCAGTAGACTGAATTTGTGATCACATGATTCCTAGGCTCAAATGATGTAGCAATTCGTATGAAAGATGTAAACAGTTTATATATATATATATATATATATATATATATATATATATATATATATATATATATATATATATATATAAGCAATAAACGCTCCAGATGTAAATCCAAGATCAATTGAGGCATAACTCGATAATGTTAGTATATATATATACAAAAGAAAAGGCACACGCACACAACACCACTCTCAACGTGAATAACAATGTGTGCATGAAGTATAGAAAAGGCTTTAAATGGTGTAAGAAGGCATACAATGAACTGCCAGAGAAGACTTCAATAGCTTTAAATGAATGAACACTCGGTTCCCACCGGTAAAAATTAACCAAATATAAGCTCACAAGTGTTTGAAATGAGAAATCACTCAATTTATAGTGTGTACAGAGAAAATTGGACAGGGTTTTCTCACCTTTTTTCTCCTCAAAATGGCTGCCCCAAGCCCTCTATTTATAGAGGGGGGAGCCGCAGGTGTATCTGCGGTAGCCGCAGGTGTATCTGCGGTAGCCGCAGATTCACCTGCAGCTGCCCGGGGTGCCCCGGGCTTTGCTGGTCCCGCCGTTTCGAAGTACGTGCACGCATGCAATATGTTGTCCGCTCGAACTTTTAGAACTTCAATTCGGGCATCCGATCGAGGTGTATAAGACCTTTTATGGCATGCTATTGTCGAGAGCTACACAATGACATGGGATAAGAGGTTCTACGAAGTCGAGAAGATGGGACCATGCCTAGGTCTTCAAGCTTCAAATTTTATCCGGTGTGCTGTCTTGTGTAGTTGTCACTCGGGATTGGAGTTATTGGTTCTTGTAGGAAACTTCTGTGTAGAATGTTTGTTGAGATGTTGTTGAGAGAGCACGATGGGGGATCGAGGTGGCAAAATGATGATTTTGCCCCTCACCGGTGATATCTCCGGTTCTGGCCTGATTTAGCAGTCGTTGCTCAAGGTTATCTCTTAGATTGGGTTGTTGCAAGTGTTTAACATTCTCAGGGTTGTCTCTGAGGTATGCCTGACCTCCCGGGGTTGTCTCCAGGTTTGGGACTAAGTGCCTCGGGGCTATCACCGAGTGTTGAAGCTGATTGCATGGGTTTGAAACAAGTATTTATGGGGTTATCTCCGAAACTGCAACTACACTCCTCGGGGTTATCTCTGAGGTTGGTCTGAAACTCCCGGGGTTGTCTCCATAACTGGAACTGAATATCTCGGGGTTGTCTCTGAGATGGAAAACTAAGTATCATAGGGTTGTCTCCAGGACTGTGCTGATTTAACTTCCTGGGTTATCTCTGGAAGATGATTTTGCCTTCCTACAAGGTTAGTAACAGGAATGCAAAATTTCGAGTGTCGACAGATGCCCCTCTTTATCATACTCATGCAGTGTAATGACATAGATAGGATAAAGAATACTAGACACTTGAAATATGACAAGATATTCATGATGCAATGTACTGCAACATGATGCAATTGTATGATGAATGTGGTTTGTTGGACCGTTTCTGTGACGCCCCCAAAATAGGTATACATCACCCATCTTGGGTCACCAAATACATGGTACAGAAATCAAATACAAACTTTTTTAATACAACTGTTGTGTAAAAATACGACAAAACATAGCTGAGTTTTTACATGAATATTGTCTTATAGACTATCCAAACTCAAATTCAATCCTCATTACATTTATTATCACACTAAGTAGTGACGACTACTAAAATAACCATCTCGAACCGTCACTCCATTCCCCGACTAGTTCCGGCTACGTTCTTATTTCTTGAAGAGAACAATGAAATCAAAAGGGTGAGCTCAACTAGCCCAGTAAGAAATATTATGACTAAGATAATGTAGAATAAATTATCATTAGTCTTCAACAGTGTTAAACTGATAAAATATAATAAACATCAAGTTTAACTGTAGCGGAACAAGCAATCCATTAGAAGAGTCAAGTAGAGCATGATATCTACTATCTTCTATGATTTAAAAAGTTTATTGTGACGCCCCCAAAATAGGTATACAACACCCATTCTAAGTCGCCAAATACATGGTACAAAAAGCAAACTACAACTTCAATAATACAATTGTCGTGCAAAATACGACAACACATACTGTGAGTTTAAATACAAATATTGTCTTTTGGATAATATCCACACTCAAATAAATCCCCATTACAATTATTCAAACAATATTTTACAGAAATAGTGAGGACTGCTAAAACACCTTTCTAGAACCATCACTCCATACCCCGACTAGATCCTGCTATGTTCTCACCTCCTGAGAAGAAAAATGAAACAAAAAGGAAAAGGGTGAGCTCAACTAGCCTAGTAAAGAATATTATGACTAAGATAATATACAACAAATTATCGTTAGTCATCAACAGGGAAAAATCTGATAGAATATAATCGACAACAAATTTTAGATCAACAACTGCAGCGGAAACAACAAACCATTAGAAGAGTCAAGTAGAGAATGAATTCTACTATCTTCTAAGATTTAAAAGTCCATCATCAATATTTTATCCCTGTAACATCAATTAATAATCATCTTTATCCAAATATTCATCTTTGCACTGCAGGCCAAAGATATTCATTTGTATCACCTGTCAGTCATGTTCATCTCAATACCTGTTCATCTTTGCACTACAGGCCAAAGATATTCATCAAGTAATCATACATCTTTGCACTACAGGCCAAAGATATTCAGTAATATCATCATTTAGGACTGAGGATGATGAAAAATATCTTAAAGAGAACGAATCCAGTGAGACAGAAGGACAAATATTAAGGATTCGTATAACAGTTTATCCAAGATCAATAATACTTCATAATAATCAATTGTGAAGCAGAATTCAAAAATAAAGATCAAAATATGGATACAATCAAAGATAGTAACCATAATAGACATCTTGGACAAAAAGGAAAAAATTTATTTTTCGGTGAATAGTGTCGTATTCGTGAATAGTACCGTATACGTGAATAGTGCCGTATACGTTAATAGTAACCCCGACACAAAAAGTTACAAATTTGATAAAAACTTATATCAATATTTCAGCATAATGATATTAAAGAAAATAATATCATTAAGAAGAAAATAATATCCCTTACCTCAAAATATCAGTACTTCTGGTCGGAATACCGGTATAAGGCTGAATAGAAACTCTCAAAGTATCTAAATACTCACAAAATACACTCAATAATCTAGAGAGAGAAAGAGAGAAAACTTGTTTCTGGTGTGATTTTCAATTCTAACTTAGCCCTCTATTTATAGGAAAATGTTAGCACGCCGAAGCAGACTTAACCTGCAACCTGATGGCTTTACCTGCTACTATTCCCACCCACCACATTTGGATAAAAATCTCAGCACATTTCTTCACCAACCAAGAGTGGGGCCCACCAATTCTAGAATTTTCCATCAAAATGATAAACTCCGAAAATTAAACAATTTCTGAACCAGTCATCTCGTAAAATTCATAATAAATCATAAGTTCATTTTTAACGGTTCAAAATTTGTGGACATATACTCAACTTATATATGTATAACATATCCAAAAATTACCACGATCCAACGGTCGGATTAAAAATTATAGCCCCCGCAAAATATCTCAAAAACCCTAATTTTTAATACCTCCATTCCGATAAAAATACTGATAAAAACCTCAACATTAACTCCTTCATTTTTAACCACAAAAATATATCCCTCAATTATATCCACATAAAATAAATATTTCCTTATCATATGAATCAATAATTAATTATTCACAAATAATATTACAAAATCAAATTTATGACAACCAGGCCGTTCCCAAGAAAGAGGGGGCTTTCCAATAAGGATTTCTCCTTACTGGCGCGCAATTAGATGACAAAACCTCTCCTTAGACAGAACTTTCTAGACATTGCCAATAATGTTATCTAATGACATTATTCAAATAATATGAATTATTGATCTGATAATAGAAAATACTGTGCAGCAACAATTATTGAAACAACAATAATATAAAATATCAACGCAACAATTATTGAATCAATAAAATAAAATATTGAACAATAACTACTGTAACAATTATTGAGTAGTGCCTTCTTACATAAGAATCAATAATTGGTGCAATACCGTGTGCTACTGTATTTTAACCACAGGGTATTTCAACATTATTAACGGTAACAACTACGCCGTTATTTATAAATAACTTATACTTGTCGTTTTCTTCATCCAATCGTTTTTCGTTATGGGGCCCACACAAGGCTGCGCTGTCGTACGAATATTCCCCAACAGCAAGAATATTCCACGACCAAACGAATATTCTCCGACAAAATGAATATTTTATAGCCACTTGCTTATTTTGTAAAATTTGTACATTTCACCCATAACCAAAGTATTATATCAAATTAACCCCTTATTATTCACAATAATATTTAGAGAAAATTTAATTTTATTCATTAATAAGTTGGGGTCTTATATTTATCATCAATTTTATCGCTGAGACTCAGCTTAATAAATAAACCGCATCATCAAATCATCCCTGCACTAAGGGCCAAGGATATTCATGTAATCATCAATGGTCATGATTATACCGATTAATCCCTTGTTATAATCATACCAAAAACTGTCCATCAATGCACTACGGGCCAATGAGGACTTTTACCACATCATTTATAACATTACGGGTCATGATTATACGGAATGATCCCTAGTCATAATCATACCAATCAACAGTCTATCTATGCACGTAAGCCAAAGATGACTTTCATCACAATATAAGCATGAGGATGATGACAAAGATATAAGAATTCAATTAAAAGAAGCAAATGATAAATTTTTAAATATTTTTAATTTAATTTATCCATAATTCAATAATGTTCAAATTGCCAACATGATACTGCTTTGTGAAGTAAAATTCAAGAATGATATTGTATCAAAAATAATTTAGACCGAAAATAAATCAATTTTTATCATGAATAGTACCCCATGAATAGTACTTCGTAAATAGTACTTTATGAATAGTACCCGTGAATAGTACTTTTGTGAATAGTACCGTATAAATAAATAGTACTCATGGACAGTACTCCGGCATGAAAAGCTTAAAATTTAACAAGAATGTGCAGAAAATATCCTTGTGAAACGATACTAGATGAAACACAAATTTCAAGGATATTCTACTAATTTCACGGAGTATAGAAGCAATACTTTAACCAAAATGAGGGTATAATAAGGAATACGAGACGAAATAATATTACTCACATACTACAGAGTATGCATGAAAATATTATTCCTATGAATACTGAACAAAATAATATCCCTTACCTCAGAAGAAGACTGAATACTGGAATAGTAAGGTAGCAGACTTCTCTACTTCTTTCTCTCTATAACTTCCTTCTCTATAATTGCTCTTGTGAGTCTTAGTGAATTGGCGAGAATGAAAGAAGAATGAGCATCTATTTATAGGAAAATATAGTTTCGATAATTGCACGTTTTGGGGCTCGAAATATTACAGTATAATACATTTATCTTTTTCTTCATTTTTAATTTAGTCCTGCAAGTATATCAAACTTGCACCACCTCCCCTAATAGTACATCATGTGAATCAATAGTACATTCATGTGAATCAATAGTATACACATGTGAAAAAAATAGTTACGGTATAGTACCTTCACCTATACCTCTATTTTTAATTTAGTCATGCAAATATTATTAATCTTGCACCAACTCCCCTAATAGTGCAAGCATGTCAATCAATAGTACATACATGTGAACAAATAGTTATAAGCATGTGAATTAATAGCAATTAATTGCTCATTTATCCGATTAATTACCCGATTGGTCAAAATAACCTCCAGACATCAATTATTATCAAAATAACTGTCGATTTCAACTAACACTAATAATCCCAACACAATGAAAATATCAATATCATCTTTAATCAACACGAACTTATTCATCATTAATATTATAACTCACAATATTTAACAACCAGATCATTCCCAGGAAAGAGGGGGCTTTCCGATAAGGATTTCTCCCTATTGGCACGAAATTAGGTGACCAAACCTCTCCTCGACAGAACTTTTTAGACATCCTCAATATTACAAATAATAATATGAATAACTTTGTCGTCTCAATTTTTGATTTAATAATATATAAAATATTGACAATAATTGAATCAAATAACGTGAGATACTATGCAGCAATTACTGTAGCAATAATTGAATATAACTAAGTGACTTGTCACGTAAGCATCAATAATCAATACCGTGTGCTACTTTGCAACCACGCGTATTACTGTACTTTTACCACTGGATAGTTCAACAGTTTAACGGTAAAACTTTTGCCCTTATTTTTATAAAAAGATAATTCTGTCATTTTCTAATTACGACAATACTTTCGTTGTGGGGTCCACCAATGATTGTGTTATTATACGAATATTCCCTATTAAAACGAATATTCCCTGACCAATCGAATATTATATAACCACTTGCTTACTTTGCAAAATTTGTAAATAATACCCACAACTATAACATTATATCAAATCCACACCATAATATTCAAAAATATATTTCGAGAAAAATTAATCTTTATTTATAAAAGTTGGGGTCTTACAGTTTTCCAACGGGATGTGATAACCGTTTGCTCCCATAACTTGTGATGGGCACTGGAGTTATCAAAGATATCCCTGATGAACTGCTTGGATGTGTACTCCAAAGTTCTCAGGAACTTCTAGGATGTTGACATTGGGGTTATCACTAAAGTCCTTAATCCCTAATACAGACTTCCCATTGAGGATGTACCTCTCATGAGTATGAGTGTCATGTTTATGTATCGACCCGCAAACACGTTGTTATGATTTAGACATGCATGATGTATGACTGTTAATTCCTTGTTCATGACCAAACTTATTTGGATTTGTGTTAAAGAAGTTTTCAAGAAAACTTAGCCTAGTAAGCTAACATGCATGATTCTACATAATGTATACTCTGACTTTGATGACATGTTGGTATGACTTAGAAATGCATGATTAAACCTTTAGGTTGTGTTTATATGATTAGAAAGCAAACATGAGCATGTTAAACCTACTAGTAAGCTTTGAATGTGAACATTGTCAAGCTACCATGAGGACTAGAATCTGACACTTGTGATCATGTTTGATGACGCTCTTAGACTCATTCATGTAGTATAAACATATATATGCCATACTTGTGTATCGCATTTCAAGAAAAGCATAAACGAAGCCTATTTTTAACAAAAGCGGTATCAGTTCTACATATATGTTATGAATGCTCGTACGCATGCTTAATATGGGTGTTATAACTATCTTGTATGTTTAGAGAGCAAGCATGATAAGTTTTGTGGTTTCATGACCCTAACTTGTTGAAATAGCTAATTTAGGAATATGTTGCTATGAAAAGGAACCTAGATTGATTTGAGAAGCATGAGAGGACCTTTAACATAATATATATAACATGTGTGAGAGTTTTGGTCAAGCCGGACAGAAGCCACAAGGCAGCAGCTGAGTCTTGGCATAGCCAAAGGATATCGCAGCTACACCGGTCCCAGGCTTAGCCATGGCGCAGCTGCGCCGTGCAGTAGTCACATGTCGATTCTATTTTTAGTCTGATGTTTGGAACATGCTTACATGATTACTTTGGCTTATCTTATATGACTAATGTGCTAGTTAATGTGTTAAGGAGCATGCTATATGTTGAAAATAAAGGTTAATTTTGACTTTCAAATGCTAAGTCTAAGAGGATGTTTACATGATACGTGGGTTGAACTTGTGATGACTTATAAGCTAATTTTGTACCTTACGTGCCTACTTGTATCATGTCAAGCTTGATTAAAGACTATGTTAGCTAATGAACATCTTGAACATATAATACGTTATAAATAGGATTCAAAAGTGTTGAATTCTTAAACGAGGATAAAGGCAAGTATCCAAACCCTACTCTTATTGTGCAAGTATCTTTGCATTCTTTATTCGACGAATACCATAAGCTTATCTCTTCGAGTGCAAGTTATATTGTTTTCTCGTTCAAATGAGCCATTATGCTTAAACCTTTGTGAAAACTATTATTCATAATGAACTTGGTATTGTTCTTGAATATTGTGAAAGAGTCGATGCCATTTGATTCGGCTAGACTATATGCATGTTTATAAAACTATCTAAACCCATTTGATTGGTGCAGAAAATCTTAAAAAAACTGAGTTGAACAACCCTTATGGTAAGGGGATGGTATGTTGTTGGAAACCCCAACACATAAGTATAATACTACTGTGGTGTTATGCATAACATTGAGTATTGTAGACTGATCCTCTACATTACTTGATTCTTTTGAGTTATCAGTTTAATATTGGTAATTCTAGTAGATGTTCAATAGTCTTTAGTGACTGCTAAGTATAAATTATTATCCAGTCGGATACCTTGATAGCCTTTAAATTCATATATATCAGTTGATTTATATTGAATTATTGATCTTAGTCTAATTATTGTTGATATTCATTATCCATGATATTATTCTAACACTCTGAACTATCCTAGAAATGACACTTCGATATTTTAAACCTTGTGATATTATCCTACACCCTTGTTGTATATTACTTGCTGGGGAATTTGTGCTCATCCTTGCTTATCTAAAACCTTTCAATTAAGGAAAAACAGGGAGGTGTCTCTGGAGCAGACAAGGGCAAGGGCAAGGCTACTGACTAGCTTGTCCCTTTTATGTTTAAGATTATTATGTTGTATTAAGACCATGTTTAAACTTAAGTAGGATTATGTAATAGGTCCTTATTCGATACTATTATGTAATCTATTAAGTACTGTAGGTTGAGAGACTTGGGGGAATAATTATAATAAATCATTGTATATTATTCTAAATTAGATCTTTCGTTGTGAATGTATAAATTTAGTTATTATGGTAATACTTTGAGCACGTGATGAACCGAATTCGGGTGATCAAGTGGAGGTCAGAATTTCGGGGCGTCACAGCTTACCCGTAATAACCTCGTTCAGATTCCTCACTTTTTGGGAGGTTACGACAAATGCTCTCCCTTAAACTACCGATTTTATCTTGTCTGGACGGCCTTTGAGGCCTCCATCCCAGCTAGACTTGACTTCGATGCACGATAAAATCAAGCTAGGTGACCTTCTTTTCCACAATTGTAACATGCCTTGAACTGCTGCGTACAGTTTCGACTGATGTGTCCCTCCCCTCCGTATTTGTAACATACGACCGGCGGTCGTTCTCCTTCCTTAACAACAGTTTTTGGTACTGACGTCTTTCCATCATTGTTGAATCTCCTCTTCTTGAAATTTCCACTTCTATTATCTTGGCCATGATTTCCACCAAAGTGGTTACCATTTCTGGCATGTTGATTCCCTCCACGTTTGTTGTCACTACTTCGATGACTACTACCACTGGTATTATCATTTTGCCGGCTGCTCTCTTTTGGCTGGGTTGACTCGTTATCGCGCTCCAATAATTGATCCCTATTTACAACATCTGAATAAAAATACAGTTTGTGAGAAATTAGGTATTGGCGTATCTCAGGTTTCAAATCTCTTAGAAACATCAGCCTCATTCTCTCCTCATTATCAACCAAGTGAGACACAAATTGGGACAACTCAGCAAACTTAGCTTCGTACTGCGACACGGTCATATTATTCTGCTCCAGCTTGATGAACTCTACCTCCTTCATGTGACGAATACTTTCAGGAAAGTACTTGTCGTTGAACAGTTCTTGGAACTTCTCCCAAGACATCTTCAGTGCGGCAGGTTGAGTACGCTTCATAGATTCTCACCAGTAATTTGCCTCTCCTCGCAACATGAAGGTGGCAAAAGGAACCTTTCTCTCCTCGGAGCATCCCAAGACATCAAATATCTTGGTGATCTGCTTTATCCACGTCTCTGCCTTAAGTGGTTTTGGCTCTCCAATAAACTCCGATGGTCCCAGCTCCTTCAACTATTTAGCGGTGACAGTCCGAGAGTTGCCAGTGATTCCACCTGCATTTTGAATAGGAGCCGCACTCGCCTGATGTTGTATGAATTGCATAAAGCCTCTGAACATCCCATCGTTCATCATTTGATTGGTGTTATTGTTTACTTGAGGATTATTATCTTCCTATTACACATTATCCTGGGTATTGATCGTTGGTGACTCAACGGTCTCATGTGCTTCATTGCTTATCTAAACATTTTCAGATGTCATTTACAAATACTGCCACAAAATAAGGGTTAATTGACATGTCACATTTTATCCCTATACTCTGACCGACCAAATAAATACCAAATAAACTTAGGCAGGTCATACTAGCAAAAGAATTCCCCGTCTCTCCCCTCCTAGTTCTTGTCTCACATCTCAGCCAGGGATCATATCCCTAAGCTTTGATATCAACTATGACGCCTCCAAAATAGGTATACATCACCCATCTTGGGTCGCCAAATACATGGTACAGAAATCAAATACAAACTTATTTAATACAACTGTTGTGTAAAAATATGACAAAACATAGCTGAGTTTTTACATGAATATTGTCTTATAGACATTATCCAAACTCAAATTCAATTCTCATTACATTTATTATCACACTAAGTAGTGAGGACTACTAAAATAACCATCTCGGACCGTCACTCCATTCCTTGACTAGTCCCGGCTATGTTCTCATTTCTTGAAGAGAATAATAAAAGCAAAAGGGTGAGCTTAACTAGCCCAGTAAGAAATATTATGAGTAAGATAATGCAGAATAAATTATCATTAGTCTTCAACAGTGTTAAACTGATAAAATACAATAAACATCAAGTTTAACTGCAGCGGAACAAACAATCCATTAGAAGAGTCAAGTAGAGCATGATATCTACTATCTTCTATGATTTAAAAAGTTTATCATCAATTTTATCGCTGAGACTCAGCTTAATAAATAAAACACATCATCGAATCATCCCTTCACTACGGGCCAAGGATATTCATGTAATCATCAATGGTCATGATTATACCAAATAATCCTTGGTTATTATGATACCAACAACTATCCATCAATACACTACGGGCCAATGAGGACTTTTATCACATCATTTGTAACATTACAGGTCATGATTATACCGAATGATCCCTGGTCATAATCATATCAATCAACAGTCCATCCATGCACATAAGCCAAAGATGACTTGCATCACAATATATGCATGAGGATGATGACAATGATATAAGAATTCAATTAAAAGAAGCAAAGGAAAAATTTTTAAAGATTTATAATTTAATTTATCCAGAATTCAATAATGTTCAAATTACCAACATGATACTGCTTTGTGGAGTAAAATTTAAGAATGATATTATATCAAAAATGATTTGGACCAAAAATAAATCAATTTTTATCATGAATAGTACTATGGGCGAATAGTACAAGGGTGAATAGTATCCTGTGAATAGTACTAGGGGAATAGTACCCCAAGAATAGTACTTTGTGAATAGTACTCATGAATAGTACTTTATGAATAGTACTTTATGAATAGTACTTTATAAATAGTACCTGTGAGTAGTACTTTTGTGAATAGTACCGTATAAATGAATAGTACTCATGGACAGTACTCCGGCATGAAAAGCTTAAAATTTAACATGAATATGAAGAAAATATCCTTGTGAAATGATTCTAGATGAAGCGCAAATTTCAAGGATATTCTACTAATTTCACGGAGTATAGAAGTAATACTTTAACCAAAATGAGGGTATAATCAGGAATACGAGACGAAATAATATTACACACATACTACAGAGTATAGAAGAAAATATTATTCCTATGAATACTGAACAAAATAATATCCCTTACCTCAGAAGAAGACTGAATACTGGAATAGTGAGGTAGCAGACTTCTCTTCTTCTTTCTCTCTATAGCTTCCCTCTCTATAATTGCTCTTATGAGTCTTAGTGAATTGGTGAGAATGAAAGAAGAATGAGCATCTATTTATAGGGAAATATAGTTTCGATAATTGCACGTTTTGGAGCTCAAAATATTACAGTATATTACATTTATCTTTTCCTTCATTTTTAATTTAGTCCTGCAAGTATTATCAAACTTGCACCACCTCCCCTAATAGTACATCATGTGAATCAATAGTACATTCATGTAAATCAATAGTACACACATGTGAAAAAAATAGTTACGGTATAGTACATTCACCTATACCTCTATTTTTAATTTAGTCATGCAAGTATTATCAATCTTGCATCAACTCCCCTAATAGTGCATGCATGTTAATCAATAGTACATACATGTGAACAAATAGTTATAAGCATGTGAATTAATAGCAATTAATTGCTCATTTATCCGATTAATTACTCGATTGGTCAAAATAACCTCCAGACATCAATTATTATCAAAATAACTGTCGATTTCAACTAACACTAATAATCCCAGCACAATACAATGGAAATATCAATTTCATCTTTAATCAACACGATCTTATTCATCATTAATATTATAACTCACAATATTTAACAACCAGATCATTCCCAAGAAAGAGGGGGCTTTCCGATAAGGATTTCTCCTTATTGGCGCGAAATTAGGTGAGAAAACCTCTCCTCGACAGAACTTTCTAGACATCGTCAATATTGCAAATAATAATATGAATAACTTTATCGTCTCAATTATTGATTTAATAATATATAAAATATTGACAATAATTGAATCAAATAACGTGAGATACTATGCAGCAATTACTGTAGCAATAATTAAATATAACTGAGTGACTTCTCACGTAAGCATCAATAATCGATACCGTGTGCTACTATGTAACCACGCGTATTACTGTACTTTTACCACCGGGTAGTTCAACAGTTTAATGGTAAAACTTTTGCCGTTATTTTTATAAAAAGATAATTCGGTAATTTTCTAACTACGACAATACTTCCGTTGTGGGGTCTACCAATAATTGTGTCATTGTACGAATATTACTTGTTAAAACGAATATTCCCCGACCAATCGAATATTATATAACCACTTGCTTACTTTGCAAAATTTGTAAATAATACCCACAGCTATAACATTATATTAAATCCACACCATAATATTTCAAAATATATTTCGAGAAAAATTAATCTTTATTCATAAAAGTTGGGGTCTTACAGTTTTCTAACGGGATGTGATGATCGTTTGCTCCCATAACTTGTGATGGGCACTTGAGTTATCACAGATATCCATGATGAACTTCTTGGATGTGTACTCCAAAGTTCTCAGGAACTTCTAGGATGTTGACATTGGGGTTATCACTAAAGTCCTTAATCCGTAATACAGACTTCCCATTAAGGATGTACTTCTCATGTACGAGAGACCTGTGGGGAAGTATTCTATCTATTGAAGATGTGTATAACATATTCCATCATCAGTCCTCCCCGATGAGGGTGTTCTTCCCTAGTTTGTATCGCCAGGTCTTTCCAATGTTCTGTTGGAGTTACTGCCAACTGTTTGTGTTTCTCAGGGTTGCCCGACCCTAGCTGAAATGTACATCAACAGATGAAATCCCTGCTGGGGATAACGTCAAGGCTACTCGACCTTTGTTAACGTGTGCATCAACTGCTAAAATCATCGGATGGCTTTCGATACTTCAATGGATTTACTTGCCATCGGCTGAGTGTTGTCAAGGTTGCTTGACCTTCGTCGACATGTGCATCAACGGCTAAATTATATAAAGTTCCTGCTGGGGAGAAGTGTTCTGGAGTTGCTAACCCAAACTGACGGCATCGAACCTTCGTGAGGTATTACCGAATATAATTTACAACAGTTATGATCATTGGTATAGTAAACATGTGTTCGAGTGAATACCAATGAGTGACATGTAGACCTGTAGTTTGGTCCATAAAAACCAAGATTTCAAGCATTTTTGTTTAATCGCATAGCATTCTTTTTCCTGATTTGGCTTTTTCAGCTTGTGAGATCTCCTTTGCAACTCGAACTGGAACGAGCCAGAGGGGTAGGGCCCACCCAGGGGAGTCGTAGGTACACTTATGGCTAACCGTGGGTGGTTTTAAGCTGCTTGTTGCTTTTACAAGTCATTTTTAAACTACGCCATACAGAGAATCCGAGAGCTCTTCTTTAGATCTACTGAGTTCGGGAGTCTTTCTGCAAAATCTGTCATCGTACAAGTGTTCTACACTTTCCTGGTAATGTATGTATGTCTTCTTTTCCAGCTTTTATCCGTTGGAAAATGACTTATCATATGAAATGCGTCTAAACACATAGTAGTGAATATATTTGCCCGTATGTCTTGATAAAAAATATTTAACATAGTAAATGTTAGTATTAAACTATGCTAAACACAATTATGTGAAAAAATTTGACTTTTAAAATAATTAAATTGGTACATTTTTTATGCTATTTCTTATCCTATTTGAGGACAAATGAGCAAAGGTAAGAAAACAAACTAATCCTGGTAATTAGGTTACCCTTACGGATTATGGCTTTAATTTTTGTATGCATGTAGGATGTTTATGACTGTGGGTAGATGTACTACTGAATGGCCACCTTGGCATGCCTATGTGCATGTGGATAGTCCTGTTTACAAAGGAGACTCTAGCAAAATTTTCCAAAAGTCTAAGCATTGGGTAGACATGCATTTTTAACTCTACTGTAGGCGTATGTTAAAGTAATGCATGCATGTATGTAATCATAAAATGTATTTGAAAAGCTCCAGGCTAGAATTTACCACACATTTTTTGAGGTGATTTAGAGATTTGAGTTCAGATATTATGGATCCGAATCAGCCGAGCAGGTGTGCGGAAGAGGGCTTCTGAAGTGCCTCGACCTCATTCAGTCAGACAGTCAAATCGTTTAGCGGAGGCTGTGATACGCCCTATCTGGGTTGATGTACAAGATGCTGAGGAGGAGGAGGAGGATATATCGGTGGTGGCTCCAGTTCCTACTGCTCAGGCTCCTCATAGGGAGCTTCCAGGCATTGTTGTGATGATTTCAGATCTTCTGGGTGATTTGGGTTGCCACCCCTTAATTTACTTGAAGGAAAATGAGGTAAAAGCTGGGTTTGATCTTCCTTTTTCCTATTGATGAGGAGCAAGGATTTTGACATTGATTTGTATTTGATGTAGTTTCTCAGCTTTACACAGCCTCGAGAGAACTGGTTCAGCATACACTCCCTGTATCAGGCTCTGCATCCAGATTACCGAGATATTGTGCATGGTTGGGGCTTTGTGGCATTCTTTTCCACTCTTCCCCGCCGTTGTCCCTGGGTCACCTTAGGGCATTATCTGAGTGCTAGTTTCACCAGACTCAGTCTCTCCATTTATTGGATTTTGAGGTGGTGATGATGCCGATGGATTGGCAGTTTATCACCGATATGGAGTTTGGAGGGGTGACAGTGTCATGTACGTCGAACATTACCCTGACTGCCGTCAGATCCTTGTTAGGAGTTTCGGCTGAGGCGCTCAAGGGCAAGACTGTCCGTACGGGTCCTTTGAGCGTAGATGCTATGAGTGGGTTATTGAGTGAGCCCATTCCCCTTGATGTGAGAGTCAGGGATTGTATTCTTCGGCGATTGTTCCTATTTATTATTAGGGGTTGTTTCATAGTAGACAACTATTCCACGGTATCATTCGCTTTGATTAGCGCCACTCGGGAGGTGAACCATATTGGAGAGTATGACTGGGGCTCCTATACCTTTCCCTATTTCCTCAGGGGAATACGCATGCATTCGCAGGGCTTGACAGAGGCTTAGCTAGGATTTTACCTATTTCTGCTGGTGAGTATTTCTCTTTTGATTTCCCATATATAGGTTAAGAGTGTTGACTGACCGCAGATGTTTGCCTTTGTGTTGGCAGTTTTGAGCCTATGAGAGGCATTCATGTTTGCGTCCCATTAGTGTGTTAGGTTTAGAAACCTATCCACAAGGACAACGATGGCATCACTCCATTTTGGCAGAGGTTCCTGTAGTTGAGGGTTTCACCCATTGTCGCTTACAGTTAGAGTTGTTGACAACTGATGCCATCACTTGGGTTCCCTACTCTGGGGACCATTTGACCATCGGCTTTGAGGATGGATACCCGACTTGTGTCGAGTATGTGATGTCCACCTGCCGGATTCCTCTCTTCACAGATGGAGGATGGGAGCTCTATTTAGGAGAGCATGCTATTAGGAGCACCAAAGGAGAAATTCGTGTACCGGTCTTACCTCCTACAAGGCGTTATTGGCCTGTGTTGCAGTCGCCGGTCGATGATATCCCATTGATGGGCATTGACGGCTACACTTTGTCAGAGGGTCCGTTTACTCAGGAGGCATTATACCGCTGGTGGTCCCCTCGTTCTATTGGAGCCCAGACCCGCGCCACTCAGTTTATAGGGAATATGGTTCCTGGATCTGTGATGATGACAAATTGGATGACTTGTGTCCGAGATTCGACTCATTTGACACAGATTGATAGTTTGACCAGGCAGTTGGACCGGGCACATTTTTTTATTCGGCATTTGGGTATAGATCCTTCAGTGGCGGATACTTATGATCCTTCCAACTCAGGGGCTGGCCCTTTAGATGACCCATATGGCTTTGTTGGTGCAGATCCTCCCTTGTATAGGCCTGACATCTCTCTTGGCGGAGATCCAATGACTCAAGAGGAGTTACATCAGGTGGACAGGATTGATTATGTAGATATAGAGACCATTATCTTCTTTTGATGTGTATTCTCGCTATATCTTTTGATTAGCCTCTGTTAGATACTGAGTGGCTATGCCCCATTCTCGTTATATCTTTTGATAGGCCTCTGTTAGTCGTAGGGCATTTGTGCCCCATTTCCCTGTATTTTTTAGTTGTACAGAGATGATGTATTTAGATGATAATGTACTTAGGAATGTATGTACTATTTTCCATTCCCTACATCATATTGCCATCTATTATTTGTCATGCACGTATTATGTCACGCATATGTATGTCCAAAGATGTTTTGCATTGACCCCTGGATGGTCTTATGACATAGCCCACACAGATGTCTTCTTCGATAGTCAGCCATATTGATCACACCCCACCAGTATTGGTGGCCTCCCATCTGAGATCTTGGTATGATAGTGTATCCCCTTCAGACAGGGTGATTGTAGACCAGCTATTGCAGCATTCCATGACCCTCTTGACGTTTCAGGTTCCCTTGGGCTTCGTAGATGGCATGCTAGAGCATTGGGTACCGGAGAGGCAGGTTTTCCGGTTTGGGACCCATGAGTTGACTCCTACTTTAGAGGAGTATGAGCGGTTAATGGGTTTGCCCTTAGACAGGCCTTGCGCTCGGATGGCTGTCCGAGATATGAGTCGATAGTTCATGATCCTCACCGGGTTGAGGCGTAGAGCAGTACAGGATGAGATTACATTCGGCTATATATTGTCCCAACATTTTTTGATAGACAGATTTGGCTCAGTGGACAGTTACGTACGATACTCCAGGAATTTCACCACACCAGAGGATCAGTGGCATGTGGCCAGAGTAGATGTACTCATGATGTGCGTAGTGGCTTTTTTGTACATGCCACTATACATGGATGAGCTGGACATCAGTGTCGTCATGGTGGTGAGAGCTCTCAGGGAGGGTCATACCATTGTGCCGATAATTGTGGCAGAGACACTAAGGTTAACCACGTATTGCCACACCTATCCTACAGGGGTGTTTATAGGAATCTCGGTCTTGTTGTACGTGTGGTTCATGTCACACTTGAGATCGATTGGCACGTTCCGACGACATGGGTATTGTTTTTCCTATGAGATAGCCATGTCTTACTCCTTTCAGCCATCGGAGTGTGTAGACGCTACATCCTGGTCGGTGTTCTTGGCAGGGATTAGAGATCTATTTGACATTCTATCGTGTACAGGACTCAGCTCACCCTATAGTTTCATTACTCACGCCCCGAGCATGGATTATCTCCCTCTGGCTGGTTTGAGGGGCATGACCATATATCACCCACTGGACATGATGTCACAGTTTGACCAGTTTCAGGAGGTGCATCCTTTCGAGGGGGCATTATGTCAGCGTTTGTCATCTCGCCATTTGTTAGTCAAGGATAGATACAGGGTGTATGCCTATTGGGATCAGCGTGAGAGTACAGAGTTTTCTGTTAGCCATCCAAGTTATTCGACAGAGTATTCTACGTGGATAGAGACAGAGACTGCATCGATTGCTGTAGTATCCACAGTGCCGGGGATTGATTCAGATGGTGGAGAGCCCATGGAGGACATTGATTCTAACACCGAGGAGGAGCCATTCACTGGATTACCAGCTGCTATTGCAGATTCTCCCAGTATGAGTGCTACTGTGATTCAACATTCTACACAGTACCTATAGCATAGTCTTCATCTGATGACCTTTAAGAGAGATCAGGCTAGGGCCTTGATATTGACAACTCTTGATGGGAGAGATGTCGCTCTGTCAGAGAGAGACGAGGAATTAGCTCATAGAGATGCCACTGTTACTGAGTGGGATGAGGCCAGATCATTTAGAGATGCAGTGATTGTTGAGCGAGATAGCGCTATATCTGCCCAAGATATCGCTGTTACAGATAGTACTGTAGTGAGGTCCCTTACTTTTGGCATCATTAAAGAGATGAGCACGTATATTGATGAGCATAGTGCCATCATGCAGTTAGCTGTAGATCTGTTGACTCGTGTAGAGACCCTTAGGCAGGAGATCATAGTGTTACCTCCTTCTTCGGAGAGGGATGCCATGTTAGGCTTGATAGCCCGCATACACACTGACTTATAGATGGGCTTGTATTTTCCTTCACATACTAGCTTAGCCATTTTATCATGTACAGTACACATTGTATATATCAAACAGCATTATATATGGCAGGGAAATATATTTTGATTCACCTCCCTTTTAGTTATGCTTTGTTGCTTGCTTGATATTTACTTATTTCACCAGGGCTTATGATCTTAATGTATTTTGAACTCCTTCTTGATGGATGGACATTGGGATATCTCAGGATCTTTTAGAATGGATCGTTGATATGTATCTGTATGTATTCCCTACCTTCTTTGGTGTCTTGGGACTGGTTTCTGTATGTAGATGTGGAGAGGAGTGTGGCTTTCCTCTCTGCGGTTGACCATACCACAGATGGTCGTCGGTACTCCTTTGTATAGGGGACCCCAGTTAGTTTCATCTCTTATGAATTGGTGTTTCTCTTTGAGGAATCAACCGCAGCTTAGATGGTCGTCGATTCTCCCATTTACATGGGGAGGTCAGGTAGTTCCATCCCTTTGGTCTGAAGCTGATGAATTGTGTTGGATTGAATGATGATCCTAGTACCGTTGACAAGTTTTTGTGTTTAGGTAGGGGGTTAGACCGAACTATGAATGGCTACCTATGTACTCCTATTGAAGAGGAGATCAAGTTTGTGTAGTTTGAACCTGGTGTAAGAGGTTCAACGATGTATGTGACGAAGGGGTGTAGAAATGTGTTTGTTTGTAGAGAGGGGTGTAGAAATGTTTTTTGTTGTTTTTGTTTTATTACGACTGGACCATATAAAATGGTCGCCTACGTACTCCCGTTTATCAAGGTAATCAGGTCGGTGTAGTTCGCCCCATGTTCAGGATGGTTTGCAGCCAATGAAAACTTTGATACCATGTTCAGGTCAAACTATGGGGAATAATGTTTGATCCCATGTACAGGACAAACTTTGAAGGCAAAGTTGTGTGAAGGATCTACCGATCCAGACTAGGCTGCTGGTTAGAAAAGTGTGTTTATCCCTGATGGGGTAGATGAGTGTGAAGAAAGGTTGTATATAGTGAAGGGTTAGAAAACCTGAAATGACTGGGGATCTGGTGATCCAAAACCAGGATGTTTGCTTGATGATAACCTCAAACATAGTACCGTTTCACGGTGTCTGAGTTGATGAGCTGTGGAAATTCATCGTCATCCATTTCCTGCAATCTGAGAGCACCTCCTGTCAATACCTCCTTGACAATAAACGGGCCTTCCTAGTTTGGGCGAATTTTCCCTTGGACTGATCTTGGTTGTCAATGATCTTCTTCAAAATCAAGTCGTGTTGTTTGAACTACCGCAGCTGGACTTCTCTGTTGTAGGATCCGGTGATCCTGTGTTGGTATAATTGACCATGAAAAATAGCATCACTTCGCCTTTCGTCTATTAGAAACAATTGGTGATACCTGTCTTGTAACCATTGGTCTTCATCCAACTGATCGTATATCAACACTCTGAGAGATTCCATTTCCACCTCTATGGGGAGTACTGCTTCCATCCCATAGGCTAATGAGTAGGGGGTTGCCCCAGTGGAAGTGCGCATTGATGTTCTGTAGGCTAACAGAGTCAGGGGCAATAAGTTAGGCCATCCTTTATGGTTGGCGGACATCTTTTGCATAATTTTCTTGATATTATTGTTATCCGCTTCAACAACACCATTCATCTTTGGATGATAGATGACAGAGTTGAGATATTTGATGTGGAATTTACTACACAACTCCTCCATCATTTTGTTGTTGAGGTTCTTAGCATTGTCTGATATAATTACCTCTGGTTGTCCATATCGACAAATGACATTATTTTTTATGAAAGCAATGATGAATTCTTTGGTAACCATGGGGAAGGAGGCTGCTTCTACCCACTTGGTGAAGTAGTCGATCATGGTGAAGATAAACCGATGCCCATTACTCACTTTGGGCTCGATGGGCCCGATCACGTTAATTCCCCACATTGAGAAGGGTCAGGGTGAAATCATATTGTAGAGTTCCCTTGGAGGGGCATAGATAATATTTCCATGAGTTTGGCATTGATAACGTCTCTTGACGTGATCATCACATTCAGCCTTGAGAGAGAGCCAGTAATGCCCTATTCTGAGGATCTTTTTAACAAGTAGAGGGTCACTCATGTGTGGGCCACATACTCCACCATGGATTTCATCCATGAGCCTCTGAGCTTGGTCCTTGTCAAAACATCTGAGGAGACCTAATCATGCATCTCTTTTGTAGAGTACATCTCTGCTCAGGTAGAATTTCATAGCCAGTCGATGGATCCGCCTTCTTTCAGTCGGGCTCACCTCAGCGAGTGTAGATCCATCTTGTAAGTACTCCTTGATATGCTGATACCAAGGGTGTTGGATGGGAGATAGCTCATCCGATACTTCTCCAACATAGTTCCCATAGGCTGGAGCCTTTTGCAGGGCAAATGTGATACTTATCAGGTTTTCCTTATCAAGTATATTGATTAAGGAGGCCAAGGTTGCTAGCGCATCCGTAAAGTCATTCATGTTCTGAGGAATATGGAGCAAGGATATTTCTTCAAACTCTGTAGCCATCTGTAGAACCTGCCGATGGTAAGGAAGCAAGTGTAAACCTTTGGTGTAATAGATTCATGTGGTTTGTCTGATTACCAACTCAAAATCTCCAAAGATAATTAACCGTCTGATGCCCATTGAGTGGGCAAGTTTTAGCCCCATGACACAACCTTCGTATTTAGCTATGTTGTTGGTGTTAGTAAACTATAATTTGATGGCGACGGGATACTGCTACCCCATAACGGATACCAGAACGGCCCCAGCTCCAGAACCTTCCATGTTTATAGCTCCATCAAAATACATCTTCCATATTTGGTGTGTATCGTATAGATGGTGTTGTTGAACTGTCATTACCCCTTCATCGGGGAAATATGTTTCCAAAGGTTTGAAATCCCCTGAAGGTGCGGCGGCCAGTTGATCCGTAATTCCTTGACCTTTAATAGACTTTTGCGTCATGTAGACGATGTCAAATTATTGTAGGATCAACTGCCATCTAGACAGTCGACAATTCAGCATGGGTTTACTGAACATGTACTTGAGAGGATCCACGCAGAATATGAGATGGGTTGTGTGACCATGGAGGTAATGCTGTAACCTCGTGGAAGCCCATGCTAAAACACAATAAGTTTTCTCAATTAGAGTGTACTTGTGTTCACTGCTGCTGAATCTTTTGTTGAGGTAGTAGATAGCTCACTCTTGGCCTCTATCGTCTTTCTGTCCCAGCATGCAGCCCATGGCATTATCATTAATGGACAGGTACATGAACAGGGGAACATCATCCTTGGGAGGTACCAAAACAGGAGCTTTGACTAGCTGCTCTTTGGTTGTTAGGAAGGCCTTCTGGCACTCATCATTCCATTTTATGGAGGAGTTCTTCCTTAACAACTTGAAAATAGGCTCACAGGTTGCTGTGAGTTGGGAGATGAATCTGCTAATAAAATTGATTCTTTCTAAAAATCCCCGTATTTTCTTCTCTGTCTGAGGAATGGGCATTTCCGTGATGGCCTGGATTTTAGTGGGATCCAGCTCAATCCCCTTGTGGCTAACTAGAAATCTTAGCAACTTGCCTGATTTGATGCCAAAGGCGCACTTGGCTGGATTTAACTTCAAGTTGTACTTACGCAACCTGTTGAAGAGCTTTCTGAGATGGTCTAGGTGGTCTTCCTCCCTTTGGGACTTGACAATGATGTCATCCACATAGATCTCTATCTCTTTGTGCATTAAGTATTGGAAAAGAGCTATCATGGCTCGCTGATAGGTAGCTCCGACATTGATAAGGTCGAATGACAACCGTCTGTAGTAAAAGGTTTCCCAAGGAGTGATGAATGTAGTTTTCTCATGATCCTCTAGAGGAACCATGATTTGATGGTACCCCGCGAAGCAATCAGCAAAGGAGTACATGTCGTATTGAACAGTATTGTCAATAAGAATGTGGATAAATGGCATGGGAAAGCTATCTTTAAGGCAAGCTTTATTCAGATTCTGGTAATCCACACAAACTCGCACCTTTTCTCCTGGTTTAGGCACTGGGACTATGTTGGATAACCATTCAGGGTGTGTTGACACCATGATAATGCCATCTTGAAATTATTTCAAAATTTCTTCTTTAACTTTTAAACTCCACTCAAGTTTTAATCGCCTAAGCTTCTGTCTGACTGGCTTGAATCCCTCTTTAATGGGAAGGCGATGAATGACTATGTCAGTAGACAAACCCACCATGTCTTCATGAGACCATGCAAACACATCCTGAAATTGGGTTAATAGTGTAACAATGTCATTCCTTTGGTTTGAAGTAAGGTCCGTACCAATCTGGATTAATTTAGGGATTTTTAAGGTTTCGAGATTGAATGAGGTGGTTTGATCAAGGTTTGGTTTGGGTTTGTCTTTGACTCATTCTTTGATCTCCTGAGGTATCTCATTGTCCTCCTGTATTTCCATCAAGTCTGAGTCCAACTTTTCATCAAAGTTACAGTCCTTGTGGAGAAAAGGCACCCTATCAGCAAGTATAGGCACATCTAACTTTAGAGTCCTAAAACAAAATGCTTTCACTTAATATATATGAAATTGTTCAATCATACAAAGTGTTAGCATGTAATGACAAAACAACTGCTAATACTGTACAGAAAGTAAGTAGTTAATGTTATCTACAAGGCAGAGGGAGTTTCTGCCCTTTTTTACCCTCGTCGATAAATGCAAGGAGTGCTACTCTAATTGCCAAGGGTGAAGTCTTGGTGGACGGCTGTGATGAAGGGGTTGTTGTCGTCCTCTTTTTCCCAAATGATGACCATGATATATGGGCAATCATCGTCTGGGTGATTCTGTTTGTACTGTCTGTATGGACGATGATGCGTATGTTTGATAAGCGCTTGGCAATGTCTTGCTTATGCCTCCGGTCCTTTTCCTCTGCTTCCGAATCTGGTATTAAGTCCACTTTTCCTTTGACCGGTATCAGCATAGTCATCACATGCACATGAACCATTACTAAAGACTGTATAGATTTAGCTCATGTAGGGTCAGGCAATAACCGTATGGCTAAAGATGACAGAACCTATTTGTGTTTGTGAAGATTCCTGTGACTGGAGCTAGCAGAATAGCCTAGTCCAGCTGTCCCTATTTGACTGGGAATTTGAATTTGGCGCTTAATGCCCTGATGCTCTTTGCCCAACCCTTGTTTAGGTTGATAACCCATAGATAACATTTCTTGGCTGGCCGACATTACTTCGGCGGAAACTCTGGGTGTCAGAGGTGGTGCCCCAATGGGATGGTAGTGAGTGTTGCTCAGCATAGGGCATGGAAGCTGACAGGCTCAACTTCTTAATTGAAATTGATGAGCGGGATGTCACCTTCTTCAGGACATTCTGGCTCAGCATTAACAGTGACTAGGCTGTTATTAATGATGTATTTAAGCTGCTGATGTAGGGTGGACAGGACGGCTCCAGCCATATGAATCCACGGTCTTCCCAAGATCAATTTGTATCTTGTATCTATTTTAAGCACATGGAAGGATACGCTGAATGTATGTGGACCAATCTCCATAGGTAGTTCAATCTCTCCGACAGAGTTTCGTCGGGATCCGTTAAAAGCTTTGATAACCGTATGGCTGCTTCGGATTCTTTTGAGATTGATATTCATCTTCTCCAAAGTGGCATAAGGGCAGATATTCATGGATGATCCTCCATCTATCAACACTCCTGCGACCACGTATCCGGAGGACATTACCGCTATGAGCAACGGCTTGCAATGGCCCGTCCCTTCTGGAGGTATATCATCATCAGTGAAAGATACCACATTATTGTTAAAAATGTGATCCACCAGATGCTAGAATTTTTCAACATCTACTGACTTAGGCAATTGGGCTTCTTCAAAAACCCTAAGCAAGACCTTCATGTAATCTTCGAAAGAGAAAACCAAGTCCAGTATAGAAATTTGTTGTGGAGCTTCTCTTAAGCTTAAAACCACCTTAGTTTCATTATGACCCATAGTACGGAGAAACTCTTTGATTTTCTCCATGGGAATTTTCCCCTTTGATTTGATGGCAGGCTTCATCACCCGTTGGGGAAGATACAGTGGATTATCCTTCGACACTACAGCGGTTATATGAGATGTGGATCCTTCAACCTCTTTATAATTCCATGGAACTTTCTATAGGCTGACAACAGGATATTGTGGTCTGAATGGTAAGATAATTGGCTTTGGTGCAGCCACTTTCAAAGGATTGTTAACACCTTTGAGTTGAATTGCTTGTATTATGAGTGGTCTGGCAACCAAATCATCCTCCACGGATATAAATGCTACGACCTCCTTCCATTTTGTAAGAAATGTATCCTCACTCTCGAGTAATACAATGTCATCGCCTGCCAGTTGCAGGACACTGCTGTCAATTAAATTCTGAATAAGGTGGCGGAGTGCCCAGCATTCTTCCGTGTTGTGACCGCGAGAGTGGGAGTGATACTGACACACTCAATTAGAATTGAACCGCCTTGAACGAGGGTTAATTGGAGGTAACAAAGTTGTGATTCTTCCTTCATTGATCAACATCTGAAATATCTCTTCCATCGGTTGGCCTAGGTATATAAATTCCCTTTGGTTGGCAAAATCCCGACGGGCTTTGGCATTTGCTCTTTTTATAATTTTATCCTCCAACAATTTACCTTCTGATGTCAATGATGGAGTAATTATAACAAAAGGAAGGAGGCTAGCATGCTCTTGAGTGAATAATTGGCGTGTGACTTGGTGCTGATGGACCACCAGTTCTTCCAATTGGTCAACTTGCTCACATAGAGTCTTCATTTTCTGTTCCATTGTAAACTGGAACTGTGCAAAATCCCATTTATCAGCATTATCATTGCTAGTTTGGGAGGATCCACCACTATAATGGGAAATCTGACCATTACTCCAATTAATCATGTTAACCTCCTCTTCTTTATATTGAGGAAGAGGGTTGTCTTGCACATGTCGGGTGCAGCTACCACGATCTCACCATTATCAATTAAATCTTGGATCTTATGATTCAAGGCCTAGCAATCCTGAGTATCATGACTTGGAGCTCCAACATGATAAGCACATTTTCGGCTAGCATTGAAATCATTCCCATTCGGGTTGGCTGGTGGAATAAGATGAGTAATTTTCTTCTGAGTTGTCAGAAGATTGAGAATGTTCTCGAGTGAGTCCCCTAAGGGTGTGAACACTAGAGTGCGTCTGACTTCTCCACTCTTTGGTAATGGAGGGTTTGAAGACTGCGGTTGAAAGGGGGAGTAATTTTTCCTCTGGATAGGCATATTCTGACTACCTTTCTGACCTTGTAGTATCAAGCAAACATCTTCCTCTTTCTTCTTATGGACCCTACGAGGGTTATTTCCATAATTTCAGCACTAGATGTGCTCAGCAACAGCTTTCAGAGCGACTAGGTCTTGAATCTTTCCTGACTTTAAATCTAACTCAGCCATTTCCCCATGTTTGATCATTTCGAAGAAGGGCTTGCCTATGCCATCTAAAACTCTCTTATAGAAAGGAGCTTCTTGTATGTCTCTGAAGGTCATCACCATCTCAGACTCAGTCATAGAGGGAACAACTTGAGCAGCAAGGCGCCTCCACCTTTAAGCATACTCTCTGAAAGATTCATTGGTTTGTTTCCTGACTTTAGTAATTTGGTATCGGTCAGGAGCCATCTGAGTTTGGAAACTATATTGGCTGAGAAAAGTATGTGCTAGTTCTTCCCAGCTATGAATCTTGGAATTGTCCAATCTGGTATACCATGATCTAGCTTTACCAATCAGACTCTTTTGAAACAGCTGCATTCTAAGCTTCTCATCCTCGGCATAAGATCCAAGTTCTCCAATGAAGACTTTTAAATGTGTGTAAGGATCTCCCAACCCGTCATACTTTTCAAAGTCGGGAGTCTTGAATTTTTCTGGATAATGCACACCGGGGAATATACAAAGGTCTGAATATGAAACACTCCCATGTGCTCCAATCCCTTTGATAGACTGAATGGTCTCTTCCATCTGTAGGATTTTTTTCTTGATATCACTGGTGTCTAGATCTTCTTTGAGATGTGTGATTTCAGGAATTTTGTTGGTTATGTCCAACTCAGGTGGAAGAATTTCTTTATCCGGACCATGATTTCCTCCATGTGTAGAGGATTCTGTATATACGGGCATTTGTAACGCCCCCCAAATTCAGGTACTTGAAACCCGAACTCGGTGCTTCACGATACCATTTCTATGAGTGGAATAATACTAATAATAATAACAATAATATAAATATTAAACTTAATTTACATATCAGAGTCTAAATCCCAGGTACGCGACCTTTAAACATTTATTACATGATAATTAATAGATATCATTGTCTTAATAAAGTCAAACTATTACATAAGATATCATAAAACTTATTCGATCAGCTTTCCTTTCCACTTGTTCTTGCCTGAACCTTCAGGTTGATCACGCTTAGCTGAAAGTATTTAAATTTAAAGCAAGAATGAGTATTTGATTGCCCAGCAAGTAATAGCAACAACAATTATTAGCTGAAAGGATTAAATGTTTCTTTTAAATAACACCTCTACAACGAATCAACAGTTGTGAAGTAAGTTGTACCAATAATACTAACATTTCAATTCTATATCAAAATTTTAAAACTACGTACTGACTATAAATGGAGAGCAGTCGACAGACTATGAACTTTATTTTTAATTTTTGATAAGGTTTAATAGGACTTCATCTGTAAACCGTCATAACTTACAGGCATGGGGGGTGATCAGCCCGTTATGTCCTGTATTGATCAATACTACATGCAAGAATGATATTTTCATTCATCTTATCCACCTTTAGCTTACAAAAGTTTCCCATGTACGGGATGTTCATACTTAGTCGGGAATCCGAACCAAAATAATTTGATTGGATATAATGAAGTTCTATCATGTTAAATGATATTTCTAAATCTGTGTCTAGCTGGGTCAAATAGCTTAGACGATGTTTGATTAAGAGTTCATAAGAGTTCATACTAGTAACCAACAAATAAGTATCAACATGTGATTACATACAATGATTATCCAAGTGAGGTCACTTGTATAACCCAATTTAGAAATTAACGAACAGAATATATATTTTGATCTATAATAACATAATTAAAAAACATGTACAACGGATTATAATTTAATAACTTACTTATAAAGAATCATTGCATAAGTATATACAAAGGTTAAGATATTTGAACAATGAAAAAGAATAGTTTCGATATTCGCTTACGCATGTCCATTGCATAAAGTAAATGCAAAGATAGGATACTTGCCTGAGCTGCTGCTTACAATTACGCAACTTAGTTTTATCTTTTATATTGATACCTATCATTAATAAGATCATTCGTTGATTAGAATAACATATCGTAACACATGGTACTGCTATTTGCAGTTAACACATAACCTAATCACATTGTCACATAAGTTCAGCAGTCATTGGATCACAAACAAACACGTATCTCATCAAACTATTTAAGTCTAGATCAATTTCTGAAATATTTCGGTGTACCGACGACTTTATCGGGTAATTATCGAGTCTAAAACTCTAATACGTAGTTCAATATTACTTTAGATATTTTAAATATATGTCGTACTATTTTTCAGTGGCTTATAATTATTTTTAAATAATTATTATAAGTTATCATGATTTTTCAAACACTAAAATCATTTTTAAATGATTTAAATACTAAATAATTCTATTATCATCAATATTTAATTAATATTAAATTATTAATCAAACCATTGTCAAAATATTAAAGTTATTTATAATAACTCAAAATATTTTTAAAATATTTTTATTACCCTTAAATGATTTTTAAAATATTTAAAATTATTTTTAAATAATTTCCATTAATATTTAATTATTAATGTACTATTTATCAAAATATTAAAAGTCATTTATTATAATTTAAAAATATTTTTAAACCGTTTATATCCTTTTCAAATGATTTTTAAATTAATAAAATTATTTTTAAACTATTTATTTAATATTATTATTAAATAACTCTAATATCATTTAATATTAAATTATTAATAAAATTTACCTTTAAATATTAAAATTTATCTTTTATAACTTAAAATATTTTTAAACTATTTTATTTTCATTTAAAATGATTTTTATAATATTAAAATTATTTTTAATTAATTTATTTAATATAATTGTTAAATAAATCTAATATCATTAATATTAAATAATTAATGAAATTTGTCTTAAAATATTAAAAGTTATATT